>PYAF01003659.1:90420-116843 GCA_007407185.1 Glycine tomentella
AAAAAATAACACTAAACTATTATTTCATAGGTTCTTCATATTCAAAGTTTACACAAAAAGCTAAATCAAATATTATACATGGGTCTTAATTTCATACCATAAATTATTATTAATATACATTTAAATATTTTAAATCCTTCCTTTAAACCAACTTTCATCTTTCACTTTATACCTTTTATGCCATGTTTTTAAAATTAGAATGGTTATTAATCATGTTAAAATGATGTATTTGTCCAATTTTTACTAATTTTAGTTTTTTTTAATTCAGCAAAAAAAGATTTTTCTTTTTTATTGAATATTGAAACTAAGATCCATGCATTGAAACTAAAACGATGTAATAAAAATTGGATAAATTTAGTAAATATTGGACAAATACGCAATTTTCATTTTTACTAATTTTCTCTTTTCTTCTTTCTACCCTACTTTCTTCATTCCATCTAGTTCCTTTCCACATCCAAGCATACTGTTTGAATATTCATTTCGAGGGGGAGAGGATATATTATTTCTCCAAATATTCGATTTTTTTATAAAAACAAATAAAAAATGTTTTCCAAAGTTAAACAAAAATTACAGTAAATCCATTTTTATACATGTTTGAAAATTTTTATTTTCTCAAATAATTACTTAATTGCAAAAACTTGGTATAAAAAATGACAAAAATAACCATTTTTTTTCTTTCCAAAGTAACATTGATTTCATCTTGAATTCCGGAGAGGAGGGGGATGGGGTTTATAGAAAACTAAAGAACTAGCAATCCCTCAGCGTAAAGAATCTAGTTAAATCATTAGCATATATCTCTGGAAATTTCACCAGAAACGTTTTCCTGAAAATTGTATAACTCAAGCTTATTAGTTCAAACATATATCCAAAATTTCTTATTAGGCCAATGCGTACATTCCCCAAATGTATGGGAGTTTATCTCTAGCAATTTAAAATATAATACTGCAAAACGAATTGTGCAGCCATTTCAAATATGCACCACCTACAGCGGGCCTGGGAATGTTCCATTCTCCCTTTGCTCATTCCATCTGTCAACCTGATGCATAGACAAAGTATTGAAAACAAGCTGTTTGCAGCTATGCACAATTTCAAGATTGGTAGTAGCAAGAAACAATATTTTTTTGTGAAATGTCTGCATAAGCCATTAGGAAAAAGAAGAAATGAAAAAGAAATAAAAATTATGTGTATTTGACCTGATGGTAACTGCTAATGAAAATGTATTCATCAAGCATCTATTTGAAATATCAAGTTACTGTAAATACTACCCATGATAATTTTGAACTTGAGGCTAGCCAAGTAACTCACTTTTTGGTTCTAAATGTGAAACTTGAGGTTAGCCCTCACACATGTGGGAAGTGAAAATCAATTTAAGCAAATATATAAGCCAGCTCGGATCAGTATGCACTACTTGTGTTAAATATATCAGACAGTAATCTTCTCCGAAAGTGTTTAAAACTTTAACAACAACAACAAAAAACTAAGCATTTCCTACTAAGTGGGGTCAACTACATGGATCAAATGACATGATGTTTCTCCCCTCTACTTTTAGCTATATAGGGTTATCGTCCATATGATCTACTCTCCTTAACTAGAGCTTCTATAGGTCTTCGCAAATGCCCAAACCACCTAAGATAAGATTTACCGTATTTTCTACAATAGGTACTATCCCAACTTACTCTTTAGCTTAGCTAGAGTTATGTTCCCTATGATCTACTCTCCTTACTAGATCTTCTATAGGTCTTTACATATTGCCCAAGCCACCTAAGACAAGACTCTACCATATTACCTACTTAGGTACTATTCCAACTTACTCTATAACACATTCATTCTTGATCCTATCTTGTCAAGGATTTCCACTCATACAGCACAAGACAGCTCTCTTACATTGGGTTTAGTCAATCAAGTGAGGCTTTTGCATGCAAGGAGGGTCTAATTATTGTAAACAACAAAAAATGGTTCCAATCATTTAAAGAAAATGAAGATCTTCATATGAAGTACTTATCAAGTAATTGAAGCATGGTTTATCTGAGAAGGAATATTGAACATCTCAAAGATCTCATAAACTGAATTCAAGAGGTTAAGAAGCCACAAGTTAAACGAGGAAGGAATAACATGTTATAGATGATTAAGAGATGAGATTAGCTGATAGAAATTAAATATCTAGAAATTAAAACTGAGTGTCCAAACTCCAAAGTATCATGCATCTACGAATATACAGGAACATTAACCACAACTTAAAGAACTACCCTCTAATCTCTATACACAAAAACAAGGAAATCTTCCTCTCCATAAAGCAGCCTTACATATTTAATATCTAAGGTTGTTATTCTAGTGTCATTTTTCACATATAACAATGTCTATCTTTCAATACTTTTCTATTTAGCCTGAATCATGAGAAGTGGATAAAAAACAAAAGAAATGCTAAATTGTCGCAGCATACCAGATGAAACTTCTTTACAACAATTTACATTACTAGTAAAAGATGCAACTTCATTTCCATAAAAAAAAGGCTAAAATATGTTTTCCGTCCCTATAAATATCGAAATGTTCAAAAGCCATCCATGCAAATTTTTTTATCTGTTTATTGTCCTCGCAAAATTTAAATCTGTTTATTCGAACCTACATGTCTGATGACTATGCACATAAGTCCATTGGCCAATTGGACGCTGACATGTGTCAAAACTATTTCCCTATCTCTGCGGATACAAACCCCTCTGTGGACCATCGTTCTTCCCGGCACCAACACCAACGCCATCTCAGTCTGAGGAGAAGGGAGTTGCACGCCATCGTGTGCGGATCACAAATCCCTCAATTTCCTTCATCGATTTGCGACCTTTGTGTGTGGGCTGTGTGTCACATGGATCTGGTCCTTGAGGTGAGCGCTGAAAGTCACGGTGAACGTCAGAGAGGAGGGCGGCGGCACCGAGGAGCGCAGCATGGTGGTTTTGCAGAGAGGACGGTTGTGGGTTGGTAGTGTGGGGCGCAGGTGTTGTGGAACAAAGGCAAATGAAAGTTGCATTCTTTGTCTTTTTGAATCCTTGTATTTTTCTTTGAATGTTTGGTTCTTGTTCTTATCAAAATAAGATTCAACGAGTCTTTGTTGTCTCATCTTTTGGGTTGTTGGTTCAAGTTTTATTTTAAGTTGGATCTCGAGGATTCGGGGTTGGTTTCCTTTGTAATGGATGTATCTATGAAAAAAAATTGTTTGGGATTCAAATCAATTTGAATAACAGATAAGTTCCAATTTTCCTGGGTTTTCGTTACTCACCGATCTTTTCATATCAAAAGGGTCTCATTTTTTCTGTTGGATTTATCTTAGGTGTTGCATGTGAATCTGAATGTTTGAATCAAAAGCAATCTATCACATTTTTTAAATGGACTATCTTTCTCTCGCTCACTCCCTCATTCAATAGTAATAATGTGATATTTGTATGATTCTTTTAGGAGTTTTGGTGCACAATTACTTAGCAATGCCAAGCGGCAGCAGCTTCTGAGAAGGTGGGATTGGTGAGAATGTGTAGGTTGTTTGGTGGTGGGGGGGCACTGGTTTTGCTGCTATGTCTCCGGCAGAACTGAGGAATTTTTACATCGGCTACATCAGTTTGAAAAAACTGTCACCTCGGTTCCGATGTAGATTTGGGTAACCAAACCTACACCCGAGCCAAAAAGTAACATTTAAATTTTGTGAGGACATAAAAAAGACCAAAAATTGTGCAAGGACGGATTCCGAACATTTCGATATTTATAAGGACGAAAAAACATTTTAGCCAAAAAAATACAATAAGACCATAAACGGATGGAAATCTTATGTTAGCAAAAAGAAATGTCAGTAAATATATCTCATTGGACAAGAAGTCCCTAGTGCTTAGCAGATAATCAACAATGTCCAATGCTAAAATACATACCCATTCACCAGGGCAAAGAGAACGATAATATTTGGCAAACTTGTCACATTCAGGTGCACCTTCTCCTTTAGCAGCTACACATCTGCACAAGAGTTTTGAAGATTAAAATAAACAAATAGTGTGTGTGAAGTGTGAACAATGAGCTCAGTGGAAATAAAAGGAAACCAAGTATGACTAACCGATGATATTCAACGTATCGGGTAAAGCAATGCCTGGTTTGATTTGTAGTTGGAAAACGGAAATCTGCTGGAGCAGTTTCAAGCTGGAAAATGAATAGCATAAATATGAACAAATTGAAGGAAGGAATATCAACCTTGCTTGTCATGCACTCGAGTACCAATTCTAGAAGAGTGATTCAATTAAATAAATGTTACCTTAATTTCGGGGGTCTCTTCAGCTACATCTTCATTGCCAGAGTTTTCTTCAACATTTCCACTACTTTGCTCTTCAGTGTTTTCTTCAGCAGGAGAAGGGTCGACTTCACTGCTGTCCTCGGCAACTGCAGGGGCAACCGGAGTTGTTTCTTCCACAGTTTCCTCAGCAACAGGTTCCTCAGAAGCAGCCACCTTTGGGTTTTCAACTTCTTTGACCTCAACAGCTTTTTCAACTACAGCTGTTTGCTTGTCATTCACATAATATTCCTGCAAGTCAAGAAAACATTTGTCACTCACTATCTTCATCTTACACTCTATATGACAACATAAGACCGACCATCATAGTGATAAATAAATTCAAGGCATAAAGCATCATACATTGAGCTGAGGAAATTCAGGGAAAAGGTCATCACTAACTATCTGGAAAGATAGAAGCAAGTAACACATCATACCTCAGCAATTCTATCTATGGAGATTCAAATGTCGATGATATGGAATTCATATAAATGATTTATCATCCACAGCGAATAAAGTAGGAAACTTCATTATAGGCTTATAGCCATATACTAAATGACTATGCATACACACACACACACATACATACATACATACATACATACATACATACATATATATAACTTGCAAAATCCCCAATGTTGTATTGTCTTCCGAGTATCAATTACATTTGTCATTCTCATAATATAAGCAATATAAAATAAACAGCATATTGAAGTACAACAATGGAATGCAAGATTAATGCCAGATTGGTTGATTCAAAATCCCAATTGCAGCAGATAAAATTCATTCCAACAGTATTTACTCATGTTTAGACTTTTTTTTCATTCAAAATCATTCTTAGTATAATTGATTTTGAGATAATTGAAAATCTTCCGCTTTACCGTTGACAAAACTGATAGACACCAACAAAAACATATCAATAATTACAGTTCAAAATTGATATTACATTATCATCCAAACAAAAGTGAATCCTTCTAAACTCATTTTTAAACTATTCCCAAACATAAACCAATTTTTTAAACCTCAATTCTCTTAATATAAATCCAATTCTAACAAAACCTAAAACAAAATACCCAAGAATAACGTTAATTGGCAAATATAGAGACTTAACTTCGCGCCCATGACATAGATCAGGCTTAGAATTTTCGGTAGATATAACAGATCAGAAACTGTCATGGATTGATTACATTAAGCTCAAATTTCAATTTTTAATTGCATACACTAGAAGCACTTCAAAAACACTATCCTACCAAAGAAAAAAAATTGTACAGTTGAAACCTAATTAAGATTTAGTTCAAAGTACTCCAGATTGTGGATTAACTAAATCAGGGTATGATTTGTAATTTCCAATTGATTGATAAGATAAAAGAAACTGGAACGAAAACGAAGACTCTAGAAGCGGAGTTGAAAGGGGAAAAGAGATTGAAGGGAAATGAAGGAAGAAGGAAAGAGTACCTCGGCGAGAGATTGAGATTTGTCGGCAGCAGTTTCCGCCATTGATGGTCACGGGGCGGCTACAACACAGAGAGGATTGGAGAGTGTTGTAGGTCAAAACTCAGAAGCTAAAAGCCCAAAACGGTTCGAGTTCGTGTCCCTGTGATTAGTGATGAAATCTTTCCTCTGGCCTTTTTAAGGTTTGGCATTTATTTATTTTGAAAAGTCTACTTAAATAAAAAAGTTAGATTTATATTTTTAAAAAAATTTGATAAATCTAGAAAATTGGCCTATTTAATATATATATATATATATATATATATATTAAAATTTAAAAATAAATATTTTTTATAAAAATATTTTTTTTTATTATGAAAGTAGATCATCAATCATTTAAAAAAATTATCTTAAAATTCTCATAAAATGATTATCACTTATTTGGAAATATAAGTAAGATGTTGAAACATTTTTTGTTTAAAAATTATTTTTTTAATTTTACTAAATATTTAAAGTGTTTTGTAAAATTAAATTTGCTATTAAAAATAGATTTTTTAATAGACTCGTAGGCCTAACCAGACTTTTAAATAAGTTAGGTCAAACCTAAAAAAAAACCTATGACAGGTAAATAGGTCAGACCAAGTTTTATATTTTTAAATCATGCTAAAGTTAAATCTAATCAAATCTGACCTACCCTGGCCCTCTTTCCACTTTCACCTATTATGTATATTTGTGTAAGGTTGTTGGTTAAAATATTCATAATTGTCAAGAAGATGTTAGATTATATTTTTAAAAAAAAACCTATACTTCATATTTCATATTATTGACATCACCATGATATGTTATTATGTTACGAGTTCATCTTAAAGTACATCTTAAATTTTAGAAACGGGGAGGAGAAGGAAGAAGGAGCCAAACAACTAATGAAGGGCATTTTTTTTCTTTTACAACTATTTGGGAGTCAATATCAAATTAATATCAAAATGAAAGTAAATAATAACAAATGTTACGAGTTGAAAGTCATAACTAATATTATAACTTATAATTTTTTTTTAATTGAAGTCGTAAAATACTTTACGACTTCAACTTATTTTTCTTTTAAAATTTACATATTGTAGTAATTTTTTTTAAAACTAAAGTTGTAACATTTTTTAGACTTCAATTAAGTTTTTTTTATATAAAAAATTTATTACTTCAAAGTCGTATGAATTTTTTGTTTTTAATTTTTACGACTTAAAAGTCGTAATATTTGTTTCTTTAAGTCGTAAATGAATTTACATCTTCTATTTTATAATTTCATATATTTTTATTTTTTTATAGGAGTATTTCATTTTTTACATGTTTTATTAAAAATTGTAAATAATTTTTTAATTTATTATTTAACTCATAAATCTATTTTTATTTGTTTTAGTTTTATTTAGTATTTTGTATATATTTTTATTTAATATATTTTATATTTTAATATTATTTTATTTAATATATTTTTTATTAAATAAAAATACATACTAAATTATATAAAACTAAAAAATTTAAAAAATATTTATGAGTTCAATAATTAAATTAAAAAATTATTTACAATTTTAAAATTCGTGGGCCTCTCTAATATCCTTAAAGCCCACATAAGTATTTGCCTAAGAAACTAATAAAAATGGTAAGGTATTTGAATCCAGTATCCCTTATTTGAATCATGTATCTCTCATTATATTTTAGAATGTCTATTTCAAAATCTAAATTTGCATTTTAAAATGAACTTTTCAAAATACAATAGAACGTAGATGATTCAATAGTGAAGGTATAGAAAACAAATGTCAAACTGGAATAGGGCTCCGAATAAAGAGCTAAGCTCAAAATGCTAAAAGAAAAACTCTCAAACAGAAAAAAAAAAAAAAAAAAAAAAAAAAAAAAAAAAAAAAAAAAAAAAAAAAAAAAAAAAAAAAAAAAAAAAAAAAAAAAAAACCAAGTGCAAGGGCAGCGACTTGAAGCTCTATTTTGACCCCCAAAACATCAGAATTGGCTTGACCTTATGAGAAACAAATTTAAAGAGATCTATCTTAGCTTTCCTACAAGCCCTGAATCATCCAAATCCGAGTAAATAAAGTTAAGTCCTGCAAGACAGCAATGTCAAGATTAGTAAAAATTCATAAAACTTAACATTTAAGCCCAATTAGGCCCAAATCACAAATCTCAGACATGAGGTCAAAATTAGACACAAAAGCATGTCAATTATATCCAAAAATAAATCATTAATTTATGCCTTGCTCTATCAGTTAGTCATAAATATTCTTAAAAATATATACACGTTTTCCAAGAATCAAAGATTTTCATGTTTTGTGTAATAAAAAAACATTTTCATGTTTGACTTTAATAAAACTTTTCCAAATATAAAAAATTATCATTTTAGAGAAATAACGTCATTAAGTACATGTTTATAAAAATATTGTTTAAAGTTTTTAATATTTTTAATTTATCATACGAGGATCTTTATGATACAAATTTTTATTATTTTCAAAACAAGAAAAAAATGTGACGATATTTAAGTTAATAAACGTGTTTTCTTTCTCCTATCTCTCCTCAAAATGTAATGATAATTTGAAGATGAGGTTAAATATGTTTTTCTTTTATGTAATTTTATATTTTTTAATTTTATTTTATTCATTGAATTTTTTTAGGTTGTAATTTTTAACAATTTCAACATATTTAATTTTGATCTTTTTCTTAGAGTATCTTTAGTGGAAAAATCAATTTTAAACTTTTGAATTACTTTTTATAGGTTCCATGATGTTAAGATGTAAGAACTTTTTTGTTATACTTTACTCTAATGAAAAAATTTAATTTAAGTTTTTGAATTTTATTTACATAAAAAAAAGAGTAATTCTTAAGAGTTCTTTATCTAAAACTCGATCTTTAGCGTAAAGAACTTTTGTGCAAGAATAATAATAAATATGATAAACATGAATTTATTGAACTCAAAAACCCGTTAAAATTTTGATTAATCTCTATTAACAAATAGATAACAAACATAATGATTATATATCATCATGTCATATCATCATCTTAGTGACATCACCATGATATGTTATTATGTTCATGACGTTAAGATCACATAACCATATTATTATTATGCATCATCAATAATTTATATAGATTAAAATAAAATAAAAATATTTTTCTTCTCCCCCTCTCCTCTCCTCCTCCAAGCTTTTGCCCCCTTCCAAGCTTTTGCCCCTTCCTCACAAACTTATTGGTAAAGAAATATTTCACTATTATCTCCCTTCATCCATCCTTCATTGCATTGCCTCTCCTACACCCTCTATTTCATCCCTTTTTTTTTTCCATTCTCCCACCCCCTTTCCTTTTTCCATTCCAAAAACTAGTCATTATAGGATCTCCATTGTGCTCATGCCTCTAAAGAGATAATGAATGCCAACATATATTTACACAGCACAATCCAACCACACATAACTCAATTCAAAAAAGGAATAAATCCTCATTGATATTTAGTGACAACTTCTCCTTGTTGTCGATGTCACGACTCATTTATGGCAAATTTACGTAAAAGGGATTTTTTTTAAATTACCGTTTGAGGGTTGTTTTTAAATTTTTTACGAAAAAGGGATAAGTCATGACAAATATTACAATTTCTAAAATTGAAGTCATAAATCTATTTACGACTTCTATTTTTTTTATTTTTAATTGAAGTTGTTAAACCTTGTACCCCTTCAATATAATTTTTTTATAAACTTACGACTTTAAAGTCGTAAACTAAAGCCGTAAATATTTTTACAACTTTAGTTTACTTTTTTTTAGTACATTGTTTACATTATACGACTTTAAAATTGTACATGTTTTTTTTTAAGTAAAGTCGTAATTGCATGTACAACTTTACCTTTTTCTGTTTTTTTTAAGTCATACTTGCATGTATGACTTCTTCATTTTTTTTAATTTCTGTTTTTTTCTGTTTTATTTTTAAAAAAAATTGTTTTTTTAATTGTTAGGTTCGTAATTTTTAGTAAAAAATTAATTTTTTAATATCAAAATTTACAAATTAATATAGGTTTTAATTTAATATTTTATATAATTGATAAATTTTTTAGGTAAATTTTGTAAATGTTTTCCAACTTATATATAGGATCAACAAAATTATCGTAATTTAAATTGTAATAAATATATGATGTATTAAATCCCCTATTTCCCAAAATTAAGGTATTACTGTCCCAAATCTTTAATTTCCTTACTAACAATTAGAAATTAATAAAATATTTTCATTTAAATTTAATTTTGTCAAATAAATATCTTAACATTAGTAATAAATATAAAATATATTAATAAAATCATATAGCCAAAATTAAATATACCAAATATCTTAACAATATTAAATCAAAACATATAAAAATTTAAAAATATATTAAATCAAAAATATTATTAATTATAGAAAATATTAAATAAAAACATAAAAATTATATACAAAATATAAATTCACAAAAAATATTAAGACATAAATTAATTTATAAATTTTGATATTAAAAAAAAAATATTTTACTAAAAATTACGAACCTAACAATTAAAAAAACAAAAGTTTTTTTAAAATAAAAACAGAAAAAACATAAATTTTTAAAAAATAAACAGAATTTTAAAAAAAAGTACAAATAAAAGGCAATTACGAATTTACTTAAAAAAACATATACAACTTTGAAATCGTATAATGTAAACAATATATTAAAAAATATATATAATTGTAAAATTTTTTACCATTTTAGTTTACGACTTAGTCGTAAATTTATATAAAAAATATTATACTAAGGTTTAACGACTTTAATTTAAAAAATATCAAAAGTTATAATATCTTTCACGATTATCCCTTTTCATAAAAATTTAAAAACACCTCAAACAATAATTATAAAAAAAACCCCTTTTAAGTAAATTTGCCCTCATTTATCCTCCAGCGACATCAACACGGGCAGCGAGTCGTATACCATATGTGTTCTCCTCATCGCCTCCCAAGTTTAATGGGTAGTGATTTTTGGTGACATGGCGTGTTTAAGGGTGGCACCATGAGTTGGGTCTATGGTGGAAAATATAGAAGCTTAATGCCATAATTTTAGCTTAATTAAAAATACATTTTAAAATCTTATAAATAATATTCTTTAACAATGTTAAATTAAATAGAGTACATTATAGTGTATACTTTAACATAAGAGGGAAGTGACAGTGTAATACTTGCATTTCTCAAGAGATGAAGATGTAATTAATGCTATATTTTAAGAGAGTAGTGTAATACTCATATTAGGAGAGGCAGCATCTCTTTAGGAAGGGAATTATAATTTATTCTTTATCTATATTTATGATGTATTAGTAACCGGTGAAATTATTTTTTTAAGAAATATATCAATGACAAATTCTTTTAACATCTTTTAAGTTATTTAAAATAGAAGATAATATTCAAATTTAAAACATTTGATATTTTAAGAGCACGAATAACTTAGCATTATTTTTAGAAAATTAAAAATAATACTTAAATATATTTTTATTCCTGATAAATATTAGAATTTTATGTTTATTTTTTAATAATTTTTATTTTACGTTAAATCTTTAATAAAATTAGAATTTTGTTTTTTATTCTTGACACTTATTTTTAGTTTCTTATAAAAAAGTTATTTGTTATTAGCCGAAACTAAAATAAAATTTATTAATTTATGAGAAAATAAATACAAAATTTATTAATTTATCATAAATAAAAATAAAATATCAAAAATTAAAAACAAAAATTTTATTTTATTAAAAACTCAATCTAAAACATAAAATTATTAAAAAATAAATATAAAAAATAAATATTTATTAAAAATAAAAAATATATTTAAACCCAAAAACCATATAAAAGGTTGAGCAGAAAAGAATTAAAATTATAGTTTTTCTTATCTTTTTGCATGTGGCTATCCTATTCACTCTATATCATTTATCATTGACCATGGGCATAGATGGTTGAATTGATTTTAAATATTACTAGTATTCATTATGTGCGGTGGTCAGATCCTGAGGGCCATAACAACCAAGGCAAGCTTCAAAACATTATTACAATGTATACTGTAGCAAGTTTGACTAACCAGAGGGTCTTGTCGGTGACTGAAACTGACACAGTGATACTCGCCCCGTGAATCACTCGCTCCAACTTGTAAAAATGGATTTTATTTCCCTCACGTAATTTAGAAGGTAAAATATATTTTTAATTTTAATATTTAAGAATTATAATAAAATTCTATATAATCAATAAAGGTTGTTATGAATATTTGCTTGAAATTGGACATGAATCCGTGGTTGAAAACGCTAAATTAATCGATCACATTTAAACATGTGTTCAAAGATTTCATTTACAACGTGTATTCATAAAAGTATCTATTAAAAATTATCAACTCCTTAAATGAATGTATATTTAAGAGATTAATTTTTAACTCTCAATTAAAAAATATTCCTACTTCATCCAAAACTAATCTCTTATATACATCCTTAAATTTTTTATGAGTTTAGTTATAATTTTAATTTTAGTTTTTTATTTAACAATTAGTGATGTGTGGTATCTTATAAAATTAATAATTTTTATTTTAAAGGAGTCACAAAAAAAAAAAAAAATGAAGAACAGCGAACCTATTACAGACCCGAAAAATGCACGTAAAAAGACATACAATGAAAAAGAAAAGGTTGACTAACTCTTCAAAGATTCTTTCAGATGAGATGAACAGTTAGGATATTCCTGCACGTTAGTTTTGAGACCTCCACTACACTTCATTGGTTAACGATTAGTAAGTTATCGATCGATCGGAAGTATTATTATTTTTTAATTAGTAAATATAATTAATTTAAAATTAATATGTATAAATTAATTAAAAGCTTAATGTTATGTTTGATTTAAGAAAGTTAGATGATTTTATGGATATATTTTGCAAGGAAATTAAAATTAATATTTTTCTCTTTTTATTTAATTGCGTAGAAAGTAAAAAAAAGAAAGAGTACATATATATATATTATAATATAATAAACAAAAAATATCTAAAATAAAAGTGATTTAGTCTTTTAAAATTATAAACAAGCTTCCCTTTTCCTTTTCGTCCAGTCTTCGACCAGATTAATTAATATTAATTAGTTTATATCAGTTTACAGTGTTTCTTGTTTCTTTAGAAAACCAAAACTATTTGTCTAGGAAATGGATTATCAATATATTAACCAAAAGTAATATTATTTAGCGATAATTCAATTCATTTAATAAACTGTTGAAAATGTAAGACTTTTGAACATGGAAGAATAAAGAGTTTTAAATTGATTTTTTCTTGCTTTCGAGTCCCTGTTTCTTTCTTCCTTTTGATCACTGAAAAGTAAAAACCAAGGAGCAATTGAATTCCAAGTCTATCACTAGTAAGCAATTGAAGATTTAACTCAGGACAAATATTCAATGGGGAGTTGGGAAAAAAGTTGTCCATAAAAAAATGAAGCTGCAAATATGAACATTAGTTTGCTTCTCTTAGATCATGGGAGATAAAAACAGACCAGTTCCTTTTTAATTTATAAAAGTTTTTATGACGTGGAGAATATTAGCTATTTCTTAATTTATTTTTCTGATCTGAAGTTTTGGTGTTTTCTTTTTCTACTTTTGAATATGACATAATGCAAGAAAAGAAAAGAAAAATGCTATCAAAATACTTTCTCCACAAACTCTGCAAAAACACTATGGCCTATTTTTTAAGAAATCAAACACACTTTTCTCGTATTGAAAAATTATTACATGATGTACGATATTGTTACTCTAATTAATCTTTGCATGATATGTCAATAGACGTTATTAATTTTTTATCGAGAATTGAAAATGTTGATTATATGAGCCATGAAGATTTGTTAAAAATATAATTAAACATGCAGTGATCTCTAATCATATAATAATTTTTCATATTTAATAGGTTTCCATCCTAATTGGACCATTGAGTATAAAAAATTATATTAGGAGGATGATATTTATCTTATGCATTTATGATTTTTAACAAATTAAGATTAATCATTATTTTTATGATGATAATTTCGTATTAATATCATCATAAAAAAATAGACTTGCATGAAAAAATATATGTGCATAATTGTATGACTTGGATTGGAAAACTATGGCTTTTGTTTTTGGATCGTTCTATATATTTAGCAGTTAAATTTTACCCAATCAAACTTGATTCTTTCAAGAAATTGGGTTGTAGACTTGTAGTACGAAAGAAAATCTGTCAAAATAACTTTTTAATCTTTTAAAAAATCATTTTCTGCAACGTCCTCTCTTCCTCCATTTTTTTTTACATAGTGAATTTCCTTTTGTATTATTATGATGATGATCGATGATGATGGGGTGCTGATGTTAAAATTATATATACTTTTAAACTAAATAGTGCTGTTATAAAAGTACTATATTCCATTTTGGAATATACTATCATGTAAGGAGAAAGAAGAAGGGGATAAAAAAAAATAGAGAAAATAAAACAAGTGATAAGTGATGTAGAATATGTCTAGATACTCTGCCAAAATATAATTACATAATCAATACTCTATATAAAAAATTAAGTTAAAATAATTTTATGTTAATTATCTCTCAAAAGAAAACTTCATATTAATTAATTCGTGCGATGAATGTATATTTATAATTTTTGTTAAAAATATTAAAATTAAATGAAATTTTATTAGAACTTAGAAGTATACATTTTATTTGGACTGCACTTAGAAGAACACATATACATCATCACTTTTTATATTCAAATTTGTTGTATAACGTACAGTCAAAGCATGATTTATTAACCGGCCCTCTTATGAGGTCGACCCCTCATCTACATTATACATCCATTAAAAAGCAAAACAAACGGCCATATATGTCTCCTTTTTCTTTTCTCCCCAGATATTAATTTCATCACTCACTCTTTTACTCATTAATTATTCTTATAGTGACTAGCAACAAACACTTTGATGAATAACTTGACCGCATCCTTTAAGCCCCCAAAAAATTAATTTTCCACCAACGTCTCCTTTGTACTATATACATTTTTTTTATATTAAAAATTTGGATCTTGGTAACCAGTGTTATATTGATTAAAAAATTAGAAAAAAAAATATTTATTGTAAAAATCATCAGAAAACTTTAAAAAAATTATAAATAGTGTATCCCAATAAATTTTTTTATTATTTTAATTTCTTAACTAATATATTTAAACTTTGTCTAATAACTTTATATCAGTTAAATTTTAAAAATCTACTAGAACAAGTATGATGATTCAATAAACACATACATAACTCACCCGTATATAACTTATGGGATACAAATTTATTCATTTATCAACTTGGATGAGCTTTTTTTAACTTTATACCCATATATATACATCTTACTCTTCAAGTCTCTCTAACAAGAATATATTTAGATACAAAGTTCTCATGAACAACAAAATAAATCACGTGGGATATGAATTTGTTGCTTAGTATAGCCATATATATATATACACCTTACTCTTCAAGTCTCTCTAGTCTTTACTAAGCCACCTAGAGTAAGAAAGAAAAAGAGTAATGGATCACAAACACTGTGAATCTCCTTTAGACTCATCATCATCTTTTCCTACTACTACTTCTACTACCAACAACAGAGATCACTATCTCAAACAACTCAACAAGCTTTCACATAACATCTCCAAACCCAACAACATTAAGAAACCAACTTTTCTTGAGTCTTCTCAAAGCCTCACTCACAACAACACCTTCAATAAACAACACGCTCTCCCCTCCGAGTCTCAGCCACAAGTCTACAACATCAGCAAGAGCGATTTCAGGGACATGGTCCAAAAGCTGACCGGCTCACCCGGTCACACCCCGCAACCAAAACCGGTTGCAACCTCTCGCCTCCACCGCCTGCGCCCTCCGCCGCTACCGCAGGTTGTTAGCCACCGCCCTCCGCCGCCGATCTCCGGAAAAGTCGCCGTCGCGCCTCCGTCGCCTCTGCCGCCGTTTCCCACAGTCCATGCGGAGTCGCCGGTCTCCGCGTACATGCGCAGCTTTCTGCGGAACTCGGTGCCGTCTTCTTCTTCGGAGTCGGAGTTTCAGTTACCGTTTTCGCCGGTCACTTTTGGATGCTTCAATTCGTTGGGGGGTGGTCCTCCGGTTCCCCTTTCACCGACTGTGCCGGTTTCGAACCCTAGATGGAGAGATCTTTGAACTAGTTTCGTTGGGGTATGCTTCGTAGTACGTTGTCGTGAGTCATGATGTTATATGTAGTTTAATAAAACGAAAATTTGTAATTTTGATTTGATTAGATTTCTAAAGTAAGAATAGTTGGACGTAAAAGTGTTGACTTTCTAGGAACGGTGTAAACTGCAGGATTGATGATCTTAATATGTTGATATAAGTATTCTTATATAACCTTAAATTAATGAGTTATTATTTAGAAAGTTATGTAGATGACAATTTATAAATAAAAATCGAGATAGTTTTTTATTTTAACGTATTCCCACTAAAATTCTGTTTTTATCTTTTACATGGTGAGATTCGTCGTGAATTTGAGGTTTAGTAATACGTCTTCACTTACTTTATAGTTTGAAGAGGTTAAAAAGTTATATCTTAAATGTATTTTAAGAAATATAAAAAAATGAGTGTAATTTTTTTCTTCATCTACGGGTGATTTCTAGGTTCCAACTTACTGGATCAAACATTAATTTTTCTCGCGGTGTATAATTGTTGTTTATCTAAGAAATTTTTGCGTATAATGAGAATATGAGAATGAGAGTTGAACATAGATTTTTCACTAAATGAATCGTTCTCATGTAAATGCAACAGAATCAATCTTTTGGATTTAAGTGAGTGTAAATCAATAAATCTTTATATATATATATATATATATATATATATGTGTGTGACACAATGTTTGTTGTTTGAAATATAAGTGGGTATTCATTTTATTTCAATTTAATTTTACATCTATTATTGTTTTATGTTCTCATAAATACAAAATCTCACATCGCTTAAGAGTCATAAACATTTTCTCCTCTCAACTCATTAAGCAATTTTTACTAAGAACAAAATTGTGACGATATCTGAGTATGCTAACAATCCATTTTAGTACTAGAATTAGACTTGTTCCTTTTTTTAAAAAAAGTTTTCACTAAGGATAAAATGATAAAATTGTGATGGTCTATTAAGCACTTAAGCAAACAATATCAAACTTATTGACGAAACTCATTTATCCGTTGTTTATTATTATTACTATTATTAAAAATCACATATTATTATTGTCATTATAATTTTTTATGTTTTTGTTTTATTTATTTTATATCAGCTTATAAATTTGGAAATATGATACATCCTGTTGTACGGTATTAGTTTTGTGCTAAATTAAGAATAATTTTAATAAAATTTTAACTTTATATAAATATTAAATTAAATAAATAAATAAATATTCTGAACTGTTTGGCCCCTACCCATAAACAACCATATGCATGATTAAGACTTTTGTGAAAAAATTAAAAACAAACTTGATTCAAACTTAGAAACCAGAGCATAATAATTTATCTTCTTCATTTTAAAATTATTTCAACGTAAGCAAAACTGACACATTGGGTATGACCAAGTTTGTGTATAATGCCAAAACACTCTTTCAGGCAATAGGAAATAAAAAGATTTAAACATGACGAAGAACAATAAACTTCTACGGAAATTAGTTTTGATCCAATTACCATGATAAAAAATAACACGGCAACTAAACCTATAGTCAGTCAAACTCGAAAAACAATATAGAAAGTGTCAACGGAAGTGTTGTTCATAATATAAATGTATCTAGTATCTTATGGATTACCTTATAATTTGATCCCCAGTAATGGTTTCTCAACCTATACAAAATGTTTATTTAAGCTGTTCTGCAAGTATGTTTACATTTTATTGAGGGTACCTTCAAACCCTTGGTACAATTCTCTTGAGGGAACAAGTTCTACACCACTAAATACTTTACTATTTATGTACAAAAAAATACTTTAATATTTAATTTGCTGCTATTGTTACAAACTTTAATAATGATTCTTGCACTCAACAACATTAACTAACTCTACTTTAAGAACCATTTGACAACGAATGAAAAATATAATCACGAAATGGTAAACATGTGGATTCATATACCAAAAAAAAAAACCAGCAAAAAAGAAATAATGATGAAATAAAAATTTAGTCAGATAAATGGATCGAATAGCTCATGTTTTTGGTGCACAGCTTCATTTGGCGAATAATTAGGGTCTAAATGATAGTTATATTCAGGTGGGTCTTCAAAACCTATCCATTAGACAACCTTTTTTTTATTTTTTAAATCAAAGTATTTTTCAATTGAAAGTTTACGATTAATCTCTTGAAGAATTAAGATTCATTTAAAAAATTAATTTCTTTCAACATATATTTTTTCATACATATAAGTCAAAAATCAAATTTGATAACTACATACTTAGGGCACCTCCAGTACTAGGAACTTACATGGGTTTCTTACTGACTTTTGGTGGGTCCTCTTTTAAGATACGGTTGCTTATATAAAATGCTCAACTTAAATTTAAGCACTACAGGAGAGAGAAAAAGTAAGAAAGGATAAGAAAGGATGCCAAATCAGATAAGGAACTCCTCCTAAGATACTGCATTGGAGATGACCTTATAGAACAAAATTATATACCAATCATTACATCATGTTACACCATGTTGAGAGACAACCTATTCAACAATAAATGAATCTTATTCATGATAAAATGTGTGATAATTAAATAAGATAAAATAATAATATTGGGGACATCTACCTTTATAAATTATATTTATATTATCTACCTTATATGTTAAACTTATATTATATTTATTTAATTTAATAAATATGATACTTAATAATATTTTTTGAAATTAATTATATATTATTTAGTATACATAATAATCAATAGTATTTACGAAAAATAATTGTTTATTAATATACTTAATTAAGTATTATTTTTCTTTAACAGAATACACAACATGAAAAAATTGAATAATAGAATACACATGAAAAAATTAAGATAATTGAAAGTAAAAAATGTAATTAAAATGATTGATATAAAAAAAATTACAAAGTGTTTAAAATTAATTAAGGATTAAAGTTATAAATATCTCAAAATATATTTCTATCAATAAAATGTGATTAAAGTTATATGAAAAATACCATTTAACATATATATATATATATATATATATATATATCTATCTTTTTATATTTATCAACTACTTAAACAATTAACTTAAACACTTACAATTTAATAATTTAACTCAACAACTTTCAACTAGTAATTATCAGCTTTTAATTATTAGCTAACTATTCAACTTTCATATAATTTTTTAACTAACCGACCATATATGGATTCTGTGTGATGCCAATTCTACTTCTTTTGGTTTTTTCTTGCAACTTGCAAGGAATTATTTAATGCTCCAAGCCAAGTTGAGTGCGGACGGATTTGGCGAGGAATAAAATTATAATTGAAATATCACATTTTACAACAAAATTATATAACACTTTTTTCCTGTTTTATTTCTTTATCATATTTTTCGTCTCATATTTGTTTTTCTCATTATTTTTTATCTTATTTTATATATGTTTACTGTATCAATATTTTTAAAATTTGAATTATAGTATCAGTATAACATCTCATTATAATTTTATCTCGTAATTGTTCACTGTTTTACAGGGGGTGTTGATTTCTTACGTTGGCAATTTAAAGGATTATCGTCAAAAGGTGTATAGAATCAGGAGCATCATTGATTCGTGCAACCTAACTCTTTCCACGTGTCAAGTTGTTCATATATGCTTGTTTGACCAACTACCCAAAATTGTTCTATTTATGTTTGGTGCTTATTGTGCCTTGTTAAGGGAGCGATTATTTGTATTATTATTTATTACCCATGCTTAATTCTGTCCCTATTTTGATGATACTACCCATGCTTATTGTGCCTTGTTCTTTCACGCTCCACTTTGGTTCCACCGAATGCCTTGACAGCATCGTGAACCATCTATGAAAACCCCAAAGTCACTGTAATTACCGTTTCTTCACTACTTCCAATTCAGCCACTTAAATTATCAAACGAAGAGAAAACATTTGATAATTAGAAATCATACTTTTTATATCAAATTCTCCATATGACCCCATGTGCACTGCAATATAATAGCGCTCAAGAACAACAAACAAAATCAGACCCACCTAAACATAATGAAGTTGACAATCCTTACAAAACAAAAACACGTTAAAATCGATCGGAATTAATGATTCCGAGGCTTTAGAATAAAAACAAATAAAGGTGTCACACCTTCACATGTTAAAATAATTAGCAATACCAAGTTTGCTAAAGAGAACAATATCTTAATATTCTAAACAAGCATTATAACGGAAATTTCAGTGTCATTAAGAAAATAGGCAATTCAGAAACGCGTACAAATGGAAGGACAAACTAAAATAGTCCAGTACATCCACAATTCAATACAAAGAACATGAATGCCCAAAATCTCAGTAACATCGAGATTAGCATTCAACACCTTCTCCCTTTGAAAACATTACACAAGGGAAGTTCAATGACTAATTAGAAGTATGGTATGTTTAATTTTGTTCCCCGTCACCTTTGGGTGCGGCTTCTTTAATTTCATCTGCACCATCATCCTGAAACCCCAACAAAAATAACAACCTCAATCAATAAATAGATTCACTAAAGACAATAAGAGGATAAGATGCCAAAGTTATGGTGGAAACTCAAAAGCCATACCTGCATGTCAGAGGTCCAGAGGGTAAGGTTATCACGAAGAAGTTGCATGATCAAAGTGCTATCCTTGTATGATTCCTCTCCCAACGTATCCAATTCAGCAATAGCCTCATCAAAAGCCTAGTGAATACCAAAGTTAAATGAAATGTTCACGACGATTAAATACAACTCCTATCTAGTCACCAGAACCAAACAAGGTTACTTCAACATAACTGAAACTATTTGATAAATGAGAATTATTCCTTTTCCAATTCATGAACAACAAACTTCGAATATTTTACAACATACAGTCATAATCGTACTTTTATTTACAGCAGAAAAACACTGTAATTTAATCGAATTGGCATTTATTGAAAAACAAAATCAGATTCTCTAACACCAACCTGTTTTGCAAGGCTGCATGCACGATCAGGAGAGTTAAGAATCTCATAGTAAAACACAGAGAAATTCAGAGCAAGACCCAGCCTGATAGGGTGAGTTGGAGGCAGCTCGGTGTTAGCAATGTCCTGCACACAACTCAAGTCAAATAAAAAACATCAGAACAAACACAACGCGGAATCCACACTTCAAAATCAAAGCAAATCATTCGAACAAAATCTCCAATTTAGAAAGCCACAGATCAATTTCACTACACAAAATTAAAGTAACCGCAGATCAAACACGCACACCAAAGCTACTCACTTATTCAAGATTCTCAATTTTAAACAAGTAATTTCCGGATTTCAACTTGCTTTTTTTCCAAAATCATTGTTTTGACCTAAAGAAATCGCAACGCAGAACCACATGTTTAGCACTGCAGATCAAAAAGCAAGCAAAAACGAATTCAACAATTTAATATTTTCAATTTTAAACAAGCAATTTCAAAATTTCAACTTCCTTCGCTTCAAAAAAAAAAAAAAAATCACTGTTACCGTAAAGATTCCACCATTTCTAACCTATAATTTGCAAAAGCGCGGAATCACAAGTTTTGAACGATAGATCAAACACGCAAACAAAACTGATTCAACAATTTACTAACTTTCAAACAAGTAGTATTTTCAATTTTCAACATCCATCGCTTCAAAAAAAATCTGTCATCCTATCAAATCGCTCGCGCGTGAGATTCCCTACCGCGCGTGCCAACAATATATCACAAACTCAGTCAAATCGCAACGCAAACAGATCTACACCGCCAAAAAAGAAAAAAAAAATCAAAAAACCGAAAGGAAATAAAAAAAGCAAACCTGAGCGGCTTTGTAGGCGGAGAGCGTGCTCTCGGCGGCCTCCTTGCGGTCGGCGCCGGTCTTGAACTCGGCGAGGTACCTGTGGTAGTCTCCCTTCATCTTGAGGTAGAAGACCTTGGAGTCGCCGGAGGCGGCGGAGGGGACGAGGCGCGTGTCGAGGAGCTTGAGGATTCCGTCGCAGATGTTGGAGAGCTCGGCCTCGATCTTGGAGCGGTAGTCGCGGATGACGGCGACGTGGTCCTCGTTGCCGCGGCTCTCCTCCTTCTGCTCGATGGAGGAGATGATGCGCCAGGAGGCGCGGCGAGCGCCGATTACGTTCTTGTAGGCGACGGAGAGGAGGTTGCGCTCCTCCACGGTAAGCTCCTCGCTCTCGGCGGAGGCGGAGACCTTCTCCATGAACTCCACCATCTCCTCGTAGCGCTCGGCCTGCTCCGCCAGCTTCGCCATGTACACGAACTCTTCGCGTGGAGTGGGAGCGCTCGCTGCCATTGTTTTTTTGCAAGATCTGGATGAGAGAGAGAGAGAGAGAGAGAGAGAGAGAGAGAGAGAGAGATTCGCTCGCAGCAAGCAACAAATAGTGGGTTGTGGTAACTATTTTATTTGTGGGGGAACCGAAAGGCTGGGATTGGTTCGTGGTGCTGTGCTTCTGTTTTCTGCCACCCATGATTGCGTTTTCGAGGGGGGGTTATTTTTATTTTTGGACGCGCGCAATCTCCACCTTTGGATCTCATCTCATTTTCCCAGGACAAAAACAGCCTTTGTTTTTTTACCTTTTCTCTCTCTTCAAAATGAGTTTTTATTTTTTTTGGCAGGCCTAATTATATTTATTGATAAATTTAGCTCTCTAAAAAAAATGCTATAGATTTAGTCCCTTTTACAAATAAAGTTATTGTGTTTATAAATTTTTAAAAATAAATTCATGGTATGTATTTTCAAATTTAAGACTAAATTCATCAATATTAATATAATATATAAAGACATTGATTAAGTTTGATAGAAAGTAAAGAGGTTGACAACTTTTTTTTTTTTATTTCCTTATCTTATGTTGTTTTTCCTGCTCTCTTATGTTCTTGTTATTATCAATTTTAGTTTTTCTGTGAATGATTCTTGGTGTATTTTATTAATTAGTTAATTTGTTAATAAGAATATTGCTTTGATATATATAGAGAGAGAGAGAGAGAGAGGCAGCGAGAGGGGAATAGATAGCTGGCAAGCACGAGGAGTTTGATTTAGCGTGGCGGAAAGGTGTGACTCACGCACTCCCATGGTGAATGACTGGCGTGGATGGGACCATGTTCGTTGGAAAAAATGTTATTGAGTTTGAAATTCGAAGTTTGCATGAGATTTCAAAAGGTGAAATTGGATTTATATTTTATTAATTATTAATATAATAATTTGATTTTTACCATATTAGATGTGTTTGTTTCAAAGATCTTAATGGTCAGAAATATTAAGATGAAAATAAGGATATGTTTTCCCAGGAAGAAAAGATTCTCAAGCATGTTTTGTTTTTAAAAAATGAGATATTTTATGATGATTTTGTTTTTATATTGATTTGATTTACATGCAGAGTGAGAATATGAATTTTTATGTGGTTGAAATATGATTTATAATGTAAAAAAATATTATTATATCCTCATTGTCAATATTTATTATTCCATTATTTTTCTAATTATTTATCAATTTTATTATCTTCGTTATTGTATATTCTCGCTAGAAAATGAAAATTTTACTTTACATCATCCTGCTTCTTCTCAATTTGTTTCTTATTTTTAGGTGAAAATTGTACCACTAATATGCAAAACATCTTTAATTATATTTTAAATTTGAATTTAATTTCATATAAATATGTTCAAATGATGCAAAATGTTAGCATCATGTAAGATTAATTTATAATATAATTGGTTATTGATATAAAATATAATAATGTATTTAATACATAAAATATATTTTAGTAAAATAATATATAAAATTCTTTGGAATCAAACGTAAATCAAACACATATTTTAAATACTCCCGATAATATAAAAAATTCTTAATAATAAACCAAATATATATATATATATATATATATATATATATATTTTAAATATTCAAGTACGTCATCCTCATCTAATATTTCTAGAAACTATATTTTCAGGAATCAAATAAAATTCCGTGAAACAAACACCTTTTTATTATACGAAAATTTAAATAAGAAAAAAAGTTTGATAACTGACCTGGATTGCCTGCATTCAACCAAGCAGTAAAGATCTGGTGACTAAAATTTTCTCTTCTTTTTTTATTCGATCCGTTAATTGGATAGAAGTTGAGAAAAAAAAAAACTGAAGACCAAGATTGATGACTATGCGACTGTATGATTGCAGAGAATTCAAATATTTTTTTATACATTGTACAAAAATTATTACGCACTAAGATCATAACGATAAGATTTTTAAAGTAATTTTTATTAGTTAAAATATTTGTTGTAATATATGTACATGACAATTTGTTTGTGATTTTCCCAGTTGGGACCCATCATTGCGGTTAGACAACCTGGTGAATAACATATAACATCATACTGAAGATGAGGTCTACAGATGCTAGTATAGTTATTTTTGTTTGGATATAATGTTAGAAGTAGTTTTGATAATTTCTCTATTCAAAAAAGTACTATATTTTCAGTAAAGAAATTCTCAAAATCACTTATGACTTACATCCAAATAGACCCCAACTTCCCATCCAAAAATCTATATAGAATCTGTTTAAACAAAAGATTAAAATTAAAAATATTTTTGAAAATTTTTATAAATAAATTTTTTAAAAAAATATTTCTGACTTATATGGAAGAATCTCTCTAGATTGTCCATAAGGTACGGTAAATGTCGACCAACGATTCGACCTCCCCCTATTGCAGAAAGGATGAGTCGTTTTCATCAACCTGAGTGACCATAGGTGATGCGAACCAAACCTTCCTCGATTCTGGGTAAGTTAACAATGCATGCCTCACTGTTTCCTCCACCTCTCCACACCGACCACATATAAGATCATCTTCAAAGGTTGATATATAAGAACATATGCTATCATTAGATTTTTTTTTTATTTTGTTAATTTATTTTATATATATCAAATTAAAATAATTTTAAAATTCATATGAAAATAGATTAAAAAAATTCAAAAAGACGAATAATTGATCCGATTGTACAGAGTTGCTTTGATTTGTTTCAGACTTAATATTGCATCAAAGTGATCAAACTGAATCACATGTTTTCTTTCTTATTCGAATAATTAACTTTTTGTATAAAAACTACACCAAACGAAATAATGGACACCTATTATAAATAGGCTCTTGGTGAATCCTCATTTTATTTCAGGTGCAATTCTCGTTCCTGATCATCTCATCAAAATGGTTGAAGATGTTGTGTATGTTTTCTTAAAGCCAAATTATGGTCCCTGTTTCCTAAACGAACTCAAGTCCTATCAATATTGCCATCGTATCTATACCAAATTAATCAAAAAATAGCATTGATGGGTGAAGAATATATATATATATATATATATATATATATATATATATATATATGCTTAACCAAAGTACACAGGGTTTGGATACATATATAGCATGATATATATTAGTGATTGTGATTGTCACAACAGAATACTGCTATTAGTCACGACTCACGTATAGATAGAAAAAAAAATGGGGAAATTAAGATGCATCTTCACTTGACTTGATAATTATTGTTTGAAAAATTAAGATGCATCTACCAAGAAAGTCATGATCATCAAGCAGTGACGATATAATTAATTAACAATATTATATATCCTACGTATAGGTCTAGACAACGTATTCGAGGGAAGATACTTCGCTCCATAATTATCATTTGGATGGTATTAAAGCAAATTAAGAAAAAGTTATTCCACAACACAAGTCAAGATCATCACGCAGCAGCGGTCTATCTTTGTTTCTTAACAAGATTATACATCCTATTTCCTACATATTGATAGTGTGATGGTGACTTATTGCACCATAGTCTTATTTCTCCTTTTAATTAGATGATGTAATTGTTGAAGCAGCGAAAGTTATGGCCAACTACAGGACTAAAATTATCGTATTAGCTTAGGCATTGCTCCGATTTGAGATACGAATGTTGGATGGTTATTCTTTAATTAATTGCAATACCATAATGCCTTGGCATGTTTCTTCGGACAACACACACCCCTACACTTGCATATCTATCTTTATAGAAGGATAAAGCATCAAACTAAGTAGTAATAATAATAATAATATTTTTATTATAAGTAAATTTTATTAATTAATAAAGCTTATAAAATTTTATACAATAAAAATTTAATTGATATTTTATTTATCTACTTTACTTTTAAGGTATGATATGTACTTTACAATAAATAAAGAGATTTTCTTTATGCAGATAGCTATTTTATTTGATTGCATGTTTATGAATGGTTAAATCAATTAAAATTTGTATAACTGTTAATAGCAAGAATATCACATGATTTAGTAGTTAGATAAATAAGATTTACTTGTGATAAAAAGTTATTAAAAATGTCATTTTATTTCATTGTATATCATTTAAATAGAAAAATTAAAAAATGATGATATTCACATAATATTTATGATTATCATTCTTTTACTTATTTGTGTATTCTATTATATTTTGTACTTTCACTTAGAATTCATT
>PYAF01003659.1:116943-160711 GCA_007407185.1 Glycine tomentella
TGTGTGTGTGTGTGTGTATATATATATATATATATATAGAGAGAGAGAGAGAGAGAGAGAGAGAGAGAGATCATTTAATTAATTAATTTATTTTTCTTTGAATTCTTATTATTTCATGCATACATTGTTGATTTTTATGTTTTGTTTTTGGTAGATACTTTTTATGTTTATATATATAAATATAATGAGATAACTGAAAAGTTAAGAAAATTAGTAAAAGAATTTTAAAAAGTAGAAAATTTTGGTGTAACAACTTTAATAAAAAAGTCATAATATACATAAGTAAGTTACAATTCCCTTTGTTGTTTCTCACTAATAGTTTTCTTCCAATGCCTAATGTCGTTACTCACGATCGATCTGTCCATGTGAACACAAACTCTATCTCTCTTTATTTTTCCCTCTCTCTTAACAAGTATTAGTTTTCTTTCAATGTCTAAAAATTCAAATGTCTTTTATGAATGATATTTATCAGGGAAACTTTAGCTGCATTGGATATTCAAATTTTATAATCATTATTATAAAAAAAATTAACCATCACTTCTCCAACTTGAAATAATTGTCTACGCAATTATTATATATAAAAAAAAGATACCACTTCTTCTTCTTTTATGTGTGAACTTGTTATTTAAATAAATTATTAGGAAACAGGGAGTTTTTCATCTTAGAAGATGCTCATAATATGAATATCAAATGGCCTTGTCCAAACATGCACTTAAACTTTTCGGTTGTATCAATAAAACATGTAACTTAAACCATTACTTTCGATGACTTCTAAACTAATAAGAAGTCATGTATCCTGTTACACAGGTTTAAACATGTAAACAAATTACTAGTAATATTTAAAAGGGTTCTCTTGTAAAAGAAAAAAAAATGGTGTTGGTTGATATTTGATGGCGTTAGCCCCGAAGCAGATAAACTGGAATCAAAGTATCAAAGGTCCCATTATTTGTCTGCCCCAATCCTCCTTTTCTTGAAAAACAGATAAAGGGAACTGTTCTCATTCCAGACACAACTCTACAAAATTTCCACTTCTTTTATGGAAGCATTGCCTTTTGACCGTGTCATGTAGTTGTATTGTACCAGCACAATCATCGTCTTTATGCCTAAATCATCATTACCAATGTTATCCCAAGTTTGTATTTAGTAAGAGAGTCTGATTAACATTGATTAAAAAATAAATAAAAAATAATTTAGTGTGAAAATTATGATAGAGAATAAAGGAAAAAAATATAAACATCACAATTTTATGCATTTCAGTACTTTTTTTTAGTTACTTAACTAATATCTAAAATTATTAAATTAGCATTTGACTTAGTAATAATCTACAACAAACAATTTTTTTAGTTATAAAATCATATAATGACACTTCACTTTTTTTCCCATGAAACAGAAAAATAAGGGATTGAATTCAGGCTTGATGATGAATCTAGACAAAAACAAAATGTAATGACTTTCAATAAGTTTTTAGCCGAATTAACTCTTCTATTTCTTTTTTAAAGATAAAATATTTTCTTAGTAATTGAAATTTTATCCCATCAGCGAATTAACGATAGTGTACTTTATTTTAGTCCAAGAAAGAAAGAATTCCCTCACATATACTGAGAATTATAATTCAATTATATTTTATAAACCATTTGTATAATGATTATTATGATTATCAAAATGTTTGTTTTTCCATGGGCTTTGTCGCTTTCACTTTAAAGAGGCAAGGTCGTCGCTTTCGTTTCTGGGCTAGTGCCTAGTGGCTCTGCCAGAAATCAACAGGGTGGGTGAAAAACTAACTTGAAAATTGAAAAGAAATAGATTTCATGGATTAAATTAATAGTATCACTAATTTGTCAGTGATTTTATATATTTGAGGATAAAAAAAGTAAAAAGTAAAAAGTAATTTTTCTTTTTTTATGAACTTATATGTGAGTGAATTATATTTTTAAGGATAAATAAAAATATTTATCTTTTTTTATTAGAAGCAAAATAGAGAGGAAAAAAGATTAAAAAAATATAAAAAGACAGAAGAAATGGATACAAAATGAATTGTTTGAAAGAATAGAAATAGGAAGCAAAAAAAGTAGAAAAATCTCTCTCCGTTTATTTGGTCAAGTAAAAGAGAGAGTGAAAATAAATAATAAATAATATAAAATATATTTTATAGTATTAAAAAATATAGCTTTTTTACTCTATTTTTTATCTCTTAACACAAAATTATTTATTATTTAAAAAATTATATTATCAAAAACCTATTCAATTTTAAAAAAATTAAAAAAAATTAAAATAAAAAGAAAAGTGCACCATTAATCATCTCCGAAATTCAAACTCTAATAAATGTGGAAGGATTTATCAAATGGTAGGACCCATAGAATTTGACATATCTCCTTATTTTTCTTCTAATTAAATAGGTAAAAGGCACACAATTTCCTCCATTTTATTCTTTTCTATTTCTTTTCCTTTTTAATCATTTAATCCAAACATATCGTAAAGAATATAACGATAGAAATATCTTAAACATTAAATAATATACTAGAACATTGTGGATTTTAATCGAAGTTATATTACGGACAACATTTATATAAAGAGAGAAAAAGTGGACGGATAGAATATCATATTATATTTTCTAATGTACCACATAAATTAGAAAATAAAACATAATTTGATGGTTTTATTAAGAAGTACAAATGGATTTACTTGAATAACGCTTTAGGCCACATGCAATTTTGTACTGGATTCATATCTTGGAACATGATATATATACATCGGTAAAACACGATATTTTGTTTAGTAAATTATGCAGTGATTCAACTTATAAATTTCTCTAATTTGAAGTGTGAAATTATGTTAGCTGAATTGAGAAGTGAAAACTATAAAGTATAGAAGGAAAGATCTTCCTTCACTAAGGAAAGATGGACATTGACTATATTATTAAAAAGGACAAATCACTTCCTGTTTAAAAAAATAGCTAGTATTCCCAATGATGATGATATCCAACTATAAATTATTCTTATTCATAATTTTGAGTAATAATTTGGATACTATCTCTAAAATAAAATAAAAAATCGATAGAATTATATTTTATTATACTTCATGCACTAAATTTTTTTAATGATTCAATCATTCTTCTTTTGGTTAATAGTTATGAAAAATAGGAATGATTTACTAATCCATGACTCATGGACCATGAGTGATATTCATAAAGACTAACAGTTGTGTTATTATTTTTATTCTAATTAACTAGTATTACAATGTGTTAGGCATTATGAGAGACTATCGACGAGCAATTTGAGAACTTAGATAATGAACTTACTAGCACCCTAATTATGAAGTTTTCATCCATGAATCTTATTATGAAAGTTGTACATCAGCACATTATGCAAATAAGGAGCATAGCATCAACATAGACCATTCAATATCTCTTGTAAGTTATAATATACGCATAAAGATAATGATTAATTGATAAAATTTTGATCATATGTGCTTAAGAGAAAGGAATATTAACAATAGAAATCAATAAAAGTACTTAAATGACAATTGAAGGAAAAAACATGAATCAAGCTAAGTAGAAGGAAAAAGGTAAAAACCTTAAGGAGAAATCAAGAAAGAATACAAGTGTCACATTCAAGAGAGAGTGATATTTTAGTGATAAATCACCACAAAGGTGTGAGAAACCTTTTAATAAGGTCCTAGAGGGTTCTAGTCCAAGAACTAAACCCAATTACAAATTTAACCCAATCACAAAAGAAGGATAACATACATTTACATTCATGAATGTAACTATTTCTCTGTGAGTAGTAGAAAATACAAATGCCGTATTTAAATTACTTCTTTTGTTAATTTCCAATAAATTGGAGCGAGATTTAACGACCCTTATGAGGATCTAATGTAACGAATTTCAACAACATGTAGATGGGTTATTCTGTCTTCCAGCAGGAAAAGTGTTTCCACTTCATGATCACCTGGGAATGACACTGTCGAGTAAGCTCTTTTATGGCTCTGCCTATGTCAAAGTTTATGACTGGATCGCATTGGATTGTGCTGGATGCCAAACAAGTAAGAAGAATTTGCTTTTAATCTGAATTTTTTCATATTTGTAAAGTTTATACATGTTTTAGTCCTTATAAATATAGCAAAATCCTTTGATTTTTTTTTTGTTAGTTTTAGTTTTATAAATTGAATTTTCTTTAAGAATAGTCTCTATCATCGTCTAATAATAACGTGACACATATCTAAATATGTTATATTGGTATTTTTTTTATGTGACAAATTTATACTTAGTATGTTATGTCATAAGTAAATAATGATAGGAATCATTTATAAAAATTGCTCATTTCTCTCTTACAGGATCAATGTAAGTAGTTTCGTAAGTGATTTTTGAGTCAGGACACTTTTGTTATCTTGAATTGGAGTGTCATTTTCTCCTTCTAATTTTTTTAGACAAAAAATAAATTATAAAGATCAAAACAAACTATTTTTTTTAAGGATTAAAAACAAACTTATCATGGTGCTTTCAAATTACAAACACCTTAAACCTATTTTTCATTAGAGAATTTCTATGGTGCTTTTGAAAATCTAAGGATTTTGGACATTGTTGTTGAGAAACTCTCCTTTCTTAGTGTGCTCAAACTCACACGGTCCACCAAATTCTAAAACTCTGATTTTTAAGGGCATCATAGCAACTAAATTAACCATATATAAAATAATTTGTCTTTCAATATTGATATATTTTTTAATTAACCATAAGTCCATAATAACAGTTTTTCTTTCGATATTGATATTTAACTATATATGTAAATGCAGTAGGATTGGCTGGGAGGGTAGTGGATGAAGTAATCAAAGCACCACAGGAACCATCCATATTATTTCCAAGAAATGGTGGCAATATTCATTCTTTCACAGCGTTGACGCCATGTGCAATACTAGACATGCTATCTCCACGATACTCGATCTGAAGAGTTTGGAAGGCCTTCCACTTCTCAGATATCCCCATCCCTTCTCTTAATGGTAATTTAATTTAGGATGCTCTAATTAATTTTCTTCATTAATTTTATCTTTAGCTAGGTATAATTTAAGCCACACATTCATTAATTCATATTCTTATTTTGTGTGCTACGACTACAGGTTATGCCATACTTGAAGAGAAACCAATGCCTAGTGACCTAGTTGTTCAAGGAGCACCATACCTTGGACCTTCAATTGTAACCGTGGATGATTACAACTTTGGTCAAATCGATTTTGATAATCACATGTACATGTAAATTGAGTGTCTGTTTTTTAACAGTAAGAATTAAATACAGAATATTTTGCAACACTCATACATATCATACTTAATTGAGTTAGATCTTTTGATAAATTGAATGTCTTTATGTATATAAGTTTTTATATGTAAATATATATATTATTTTGTTAATCACTTCGATCCTATGATTTGACTATGAAATTAATTCTGAATTTGAAACTTAATCACACTTAAAAGTTTTTTATTTTTTTCATATATTATGTGGAAATTAAATCACTCAATCTATATTTCTACTTGAGTTACACTTATTGAATTGTTATATATATTATGGGAAAAAGTTTTGAAGGCCACAATCATTGGAGCAATTAGTGTAGGGAAAAAGATACCAATTTTTCCTTCCAGGACCTGTTATGAATGGTCTTGCACAAGCAAAAAACTTTATGTACAAACAATAATTATGCAAGCAACACAATACAATTTTTAACGTGAAAAACCTTCTCAATGTGAGAAATAAAAACTACGGGACCGATCTCGGAGTCTACCCAAATTCTTCATTATCAATAAAGTGAGATTACAAAAGGGTTTCAACAACCATTACAATCAACAAACAACTTCAACAAAAGTTGTACCAAACCATCACAAGAGACAAACATACAAAATAAGCTTTTGTACGAAATTAATTTCTATCACCAGAAACAACAACTAACAAATCCCAACAGTCAAATTGACGTATTGCAAGAGAGAAACACACTGATCAAATTTGAGGACAATCCAACGGTTAAGTAAAGAGATAACTCTTTTTCAATATCACTATCCGAAACAAGACAGAACAGAGCAGAAATTCTGATAACCTCTATTTGCAGTTGAAACAATCCCTCTTGAAACACTTCAATGAATGATCCGAACGTTCAGAATGTAGAAACAGATTTTATTAACCGTTCCTCAAATTTTGAACGCGATCCAACAGTTAGTGTGAGAGAAATGTCCCTCGAAATACCGCTGCTTGCTTCAGAAAACGGTTTCAGAACCAGTTCGATTTGAAAATTTTCGGTGATGCTACAAGCCTTTATTCAAGAAACCAATCATTAGATGTTAATATTGGTGAGTCAGGAACTTGTTGTAAAAGTTTCACCAGGATCTAACGGTTAAACAAGGAGATCGAGAAGATTGAAGGATGACAATTTTTGTCTTTCTCAACATTCGAATTTTGAATGCTTTCTTTCTCCTCTTCTTTTTTTCTCTCTTTTGTGTTTTCAAATTAACCGTCAACCACTTAAAAAAAATAACTACTGACCTATTAAAAAAAAATCCTAATATTTTTTTATTGGACTGAACTTGACTTGGATTTCAAGCCCAACAATTAGAATAGTTAAAATATGTTGGCTTTAGAACCACAGCATATTGGTCATTGCCGTATCAGCGAGGGAAAGTGCACAGTTTTAGACTTTTGGAGGTAGCACCTTGCATGGTCAAAGGCTGCCGCATATACTAATTCCAATTAAGTTTATGTCACGACTAGCATTGTTGAAACTTTAGATTTAGATTCATGTATGTAGGTATTAATTTAATTTAACTTTTTCTAAACTTGAAATATGAGAGAACAAAAAATTAATACTCGGCTAAATAGAAAATTAAGATCTAGCACAAAGTAGAAAATATTGTGTAAACCAGAATATAGACGCAACTTGGAAAAATAGTTCAAAGATACTTGGTGCGCATTTGAGACAAATAACTTTTTTACTTTTACTCATTTGCTTCTCTCTCACACACGTTAGTTTTATACTTTTATTACGGTTTTTTTTTTTTTAATTTTGTGTGTTCTATTTTTTCGTATTCTTTCATCTCGTCAATTTTTGCGATTTTTCTATTTTTAATTTGTCTCTGTTTAGCATTTTTCATCCATGTGTGTTTCTCGATCATCCTCATTCCTCAACAACTGATTTAATTATTACTTTTCAAATATGATAAAATTAAAGTTTATTTTCTGTTTTCCTTAAATTATGATTTAAACAGACGAGTTAGTTAAGAGTCTTATATATAAATATTTTTATTGAAAAATATATATAAATCTTTTTAGATTAACAATCGGGATTAAATGTGCATGCTTGTTGACAAAACCTTGCTGTAAACACAACAAATTAAATTTAAATAAAAAACTATATACAATAGTACTTCAACAACTAGTGAATGTTTCTCCGTATATAATTATAGCCAACTTGGTATTTTATTTACTGCCAAATGCATTCTAAATTTTATCATATTAAGAATTAAGATTAGGTGCAGCTAGAAAGGTGGCATGCTTATCTTCAGCTGTAAAATCCAAAATCACATGCTTATCCTTGTCCAAATCAAAACTTTCACATATACAATACAAAATACTATTGTTGAGGTTACGGCATTCTAAATGAGAACCCACGCACATTTTATACATTGTTTAATAATAATATTATTTTAAGTCGGTGTAGTACTATATCCTTTTTTCTTTTCGTAAAAAAGTATTTAATTTATTCCAAAATGTACCTTTAAATTGGTTTGTTCCACCATATGGAATTATTTGTTTTTTCCACTTTAAAGAATTTATGTACTCGCGTTAACTTTCCACTTTTAATAATAATTTTATTTTTTTAAAATAAAACCAATTAATGTTTTTATTTTTAAATGATAATCAAACAATCATTGTTCTCCTAATTAAAAACCTCATATTATTTTTTAATTCAAAATTATTTAAACTTGAATTGAATTATTTTTATTTATTTAAAATTCACTAATTGAAACATCAAATTTTATAAAAAAATTAAAATGCAAATATTTCCTATTCAAAAATTGATATTATTAAATAGTACCCACAAATAATTAAAGTATAAAAGTTAAGAAGAATTCCTTAAAAAAATAGGAAGAATATTTTCCTCAAAAATAGTTACCTAAAAATATAGAAGTATAAAAGTTAGGAATAATTTTAGGAAGAATATTTTGTCACATAGAGGTCCCGCCAGTCCTACCATAAGTTCTTTTAGGTTTTAAAAGATAAAAGATGACAAGCTAAAATATATATTTAACAAAAGTCACTATAAGATACTTTTTATAATTTTAAAATATTAGTATTGTTTGAATATTTTTATTTATTTTTTAACAATGGCACTGATTAAGCAAATTCTTTACCTGTAATTTAACAATATTTACATGTAATTTTAGCAGTTTGTGTCATTTTCGAATTAAAATTTTCTCTTGATAATTCATCCAATAAAAATCATCATTTAACTAAAAATGAAATACAAGATTACTTAAAAATTGAGTAAATTTTGTTCTGCCAACAAAATCTTTCTTATACGTAAAGTTTGGAAATCCAATCTAACGTAATATGCTTAAAAAATCTAATCATTTAATAATTTTACTCGAAATTGAGTTATTGTTAAAAGTAGAAATATATATAAATTAAAATAATAATTTTTTATTTCATTTATAATTTTATCTTTTAAATGAGATATATTTATAAAATAATATTAATAACCTAACACAATATTAAAAAATAATAATTTAAATATTATTTTATCTAGACTATTATAACAACATAAAACAACATTTCAAATTCTATCAATGTTGTTTCTTATTTTCATGTAATTAAATTCATCACGTGTGAAATGATATTATCAGTTTCATTATTCATATGTGTTTCTGTGTGCATTTCTTTTATTTTTCTTTTTTTCCTATTTGCCACTCTCTGTTTATCGACAGCAACATTCATACTCGAGTCAAAGGCTGGCTTGGCTAGCTTGCGTCTTTGTTAAGATTTTGAGGACATGTTCACAACCCCGCCCGAGAACCTACTTTTTTGTCTCATAGGAATAAGAAATTCACTTTGATCACCTTCTCATTCCTTTTATGTTAAAAAAAAAAAAAAAAAAAACCACAAACACACGGGTGTGTAATAGAATTGCAGTGAAATTGGAAAAATACTCAAACATGGAGCGCTATGAGATCCTCAAAGATATTGGTTCAGGAAATTTTGCTGTGGCCAAGCTTGTTAGAGACAACTTCACCAATGAGCCTTTTGCTGTCAAGTTTATTGAGAGAGGCCAGAAGGTGTTCTTCATTTTCTTCATCCTTTCCATTTCAGTTTCACTTTCTTTTCTTTGTTGGTAATTATTTATTCATTCATCTGGGTTTGTATTTTAATGTTTTGTGTGTGTGATTTTGTTTGTTGTTCACTGTGGAAATATGTGCTGCAGATTGATGAGCATGTCCAGAGGGAAATCATGAACCACAGATCATTGAAGCACCCCAATATTATTAGATTCAAAGAGGTTAGTAAAAGTAAACTCATGCTCCTAATATGTAAAAGGATGTCTTTTATTTTCAGCTAAATGATAAAATTCTGCAAAATAGTAGATTCGTTTTTGGTCTTGAAGACTCCTACTATTTGGACCGCCTTTCTGTTTTGTTAACCCGTGCTTATATGCTCATCTAATTTTTAGATGTAATTTTTTTAAGCCTTTCGGGTTTAATTTACGGTCCAAGGTCTTTAAATTACAGTCGCTGTCATGGTTTTGTCGTGTTTCTTGAAATTGCAGGAAATTACAGACAAATGTGGTCATAATTGCGGTTGCAAACACTAAAAAAAAACCTTGACTTTGTGGTTAAAATCTCAGTTGCAAACCTTTTCAAAACCTTGTTCCTTTGTATTTTCTATTGTGAAACATTTCTTTGCCAATTTTTCTTATTGGTACTATATGAGCATGTGGATATTGCCAGAAAAAAAAAAAAAAAAGTTGAAGGTGTGAAATGTAGAGGCTAGAGAATGTGTGTGGTGGTGGTGGAAAGTAGTTACCACTTCCATGGAAGATAGGAACATGGGAAGTTAGCTTTGGGAACACTCATTATGACTTTGAATATTGATCTACTTTTATATTTTTTTATATTTTGGTCTCCTAATTTGTTATTCTACCTTTTACTGAAGTGGGTTGAGAATCAGAATTGAACTTAGAATAATACAAAGGTCCCCGCATCAAACTTATTCGGATGAATTTATCAATTTTTTTTTCTCATGATGTTTTTTGTTTCGAAGGTGCGATTAGAAAAAAACAATTCATGAAATTCCTTCTTATATTTCATTTTTCACTAATTTTCTATTTTCTCCTTTCCTTGCTTGGTGGTTGCTAGTGTTCTGTTCTTCCCTTTGAATAAATTTTTATTTATGATGAACCATGTACTATTTATTTTATCAATGCAAACATGCTTTCATTCGAATAATATTCCAACCAGTTTCAAAAGAAGGAAAAAGATCCTTTGTATGAGCTTTGATGATGACTCTACTTGCAGGTCCTGTTGACACCAACTCATTTAGCCATAGTAATGGAATATGCTTCTGGAGGAGAACTCTTTGAGAGGATATGCAATGCTGGTAGATTCAGTGAGGATGAGGTAATGTAGAAAGTGAGGTACTATTTGATTAGTTTATGTAATTCAGTATGATCTTGTTTAGATTTTATCTCGTTGTAGAGGTTCCATTTTGAACTTGTGTCCATATTTTTTTAATTTGGTCCTGTTATGCTAGTATATGCATTATTTCATTCAGAAACTTTGGTTCTCAAGTCTTGTTACTTTTCATCAGGCAAGATTTTTCTTTCAGCAATTGATATCAGGAGTCAGTTACTGTCATTCAATGGTATGAAACTAAACCAAACATACATCATGAATCATGTTCCTTTACAGTGAATAAATATTTATAATGGAAGAAATGTTTATGCAGCAAATCTGTCATAGAGATCTGAAACTTGAAAACACACTCTTAGATGGAAGCACTGCCCCACGAGTCAAAATTTGTGACTTTGGTTACTCAAAGGTAGTATAATGTTAACAAGGATTACTGCACTAGATGAATCCACCTTCTTCAAATGATGCTAATTTGTTCTTATCTTGTTTTTTAGTCATCAGTATTGCATTCACAACCTAAGTCTACGGTAGGAACACCAGCTTACATTGCACCTGAGGTTCTTACAAGGAAAGAATATGATGGAAAGGTAAGGTCTTATTCTTCGTCATTGCTTATCCTTGGTCTTGGTCATATGGTTATTTTTTTATACTTAGATACATGTTGTCCTTTTTGTGTTCTGTTTGATGTTGTCTTTTCTAACTATTTTTCATTGAAAGCTATAGATTGCAGATGTTTGGTCTTGTGGAGTCACCTTATATGTGATGTTAGTTGGGGCTTATCCTTTTGAAGACCCAGCAGATCCAAGAAACTTCAAAAAAACCATTGGTGTGAGTGATAACTGATGACTGCAAACTTATAGAATCCTTGAATAGTATCAAGTCTAGAAATAAGAGTTAGTTGTTTAGTTGCACTTTCTCTGATATGGTGTTTCAATTGGACCTTTTGCTGGCTTATTACAGAAGATACTTAGTGTCCAGTACTCAGTCCCGGATTATGTACGAGTTTCCATGGAATGTAGACATCTTCTATCACAAATATTCGTGGCAAGTCCTGAAAAGGTAATTGATTTAATGTATATAAATTCCTTCTGGATGGGAGATTTAATCTCTTTAATTTCGGTGCACTGTTTATATAAATACTCTTCATATTTATTCTCGAGTAACTAAAAAGTTCTGCTTCTCTCATACCAATTTGGGCACAATTCTAGCAATGCCTTATTCTTTCCACTATCTTTAGCATCTAGTTGACAATCTACTATTAAACTATATGTAGCTTCCATTCCCATTGTATTGAACCATTTACGGCATTTTGCAGAGAATAACAATACCAGAAATTAAAAATCATCCGTGGTTTTTAAGGAACTTGCCCATGGAACTGATGGAAGGTGGAAGCTGGCAAATGAATGATGTAAATAATCCATCACAAAATGTTGAGGAAGTACTGTCTATTATACAAGAGGCAAGAAAATCTCTTAATGTTCCCAAGGTTGGAGGCCTTCTTACTGGGGGCAGCATGGACTTGGATGACTTGGATGCTGATGAAGATCTTGAAGATCTAGAAACAAGTGGTGAATTTGTGTGTCCTATTTAAGTGTGTACATGAACAAGCTGAGCTATAGTTTGCTGTGAAAATGTAAATAGAATTTTCCGTAGGGGCTAAAATTCCTTGGTGGTTAATTTTTCAATTAAGATCAGCAGCCCCACTTGCATGGCTTGTTATTTATTAGTCTTGAGTTTTGACATTTAAAGGGTTTTTTTTTTTTTAATTTTTTTATTTCTTATGTTTATTTTTCCCTCTTCCCCATCACACGTGTGGATGTGATCAGATTTAGGAACTTCCAAAACCATGTGCTGTTTTCCTAGAGAAGTAATACCACATGTTCCAAAGATGAGAATATTAAATAAAGCAAGTGGTGGCAGGTTCCACTTTTGCATCATGGGAAACTGAGATATGGGAAGTAAGTAGACTTTTGCTACTGGATTTTATTTTATATTTTAGAGTGGGAATTGAGCAAGCATGGCTCTCCTTGGAGGCTTTGCCCTCAACCATGACGTCGCTCCCATTATGTAGTGTTAGAGTTTAAACGCATAATCTTAAAAATGAAATTAGTGAAAACATAAAAGAAAGAAGAAACACACGTATTTTACTTGGTTCAGTAACTAGGAGAAACTCCTTGTTACCTACATCTAAGGACAAAGAACCTACATTCCCTTTCTTGCATTAAGAACCATATCAAGAATCTTTGCAACAGTGTTTAGCAAAGTTACACAATCGATCTCTCAACAATGACAATAGAACTCAACATTACAAATAACATACAACGAAGGTTACAGGGAATTAGAAACCACTCCGTTACACAAGTGTTTAGACTAGACAACACTTATCTTTCATCAAGTTCCTCTTTACAGTTCCTTGCAAGACAACACCTCAGAATCTTCAAGCGAACCAACCACAAGAGAGAACCCCACCTTCAATAGAAGATGAACAAGAACGAATAGAGACCTATACTACCATCATCTACACTGTTCACCAGAAAAGCTTAATGTATTAAGCGAAAATAGTAAACCCTAGCAGAGACATTGGGAACGTGTGAAGAAGGTGAAGAGAGAAGAATAGAAGCCTCGAGAACGAGAGAAAAAGAAATGAGGATGTTAAGGTGGATGTGAGGATATAAGAATGAATAAGATAAGAAATGAGGATATTCGACGAAAGGTATTAGTGACATTGTGAAAAGATGAGGGATCATAGATTGAGGTGGTTTGGACACGTTATGAGACGATCACTGGATGCTCCCGTAAGAACAAGAGTTTGTTACCAAGAGCTCGACACAAAGAGAGATAGAGGTCGACCGAAACTTACTTGGGGAAAGGTATTTAAACAAGACTTAATGGAGTGAGATATAGATTGGCGGACGGTATTTCTTAGGACAGAGTGGAGAAAAACTATAAGCTTGGTGGAGGGTTAAACCCAATAGTAGTTCTTTCCCGTTGTTCCATTGTTTTAGTCTTTTTCCTCTTCTTTTCTCCCTTCTTCCTTTCACTTCTCTTTTATTTTAGCTTATTTTTTCTCTCTTTTGTCTTATTTTCACTTTTTTCCCTCTCTTCCTTTCTTTTTCTTTGTCTCATTTTCGATTTATCATTGAATTCATTTACCATCGACCCCAATTAACTTGGATTAAAGGTGATGTTGATGTTGATGATGTATCCAAAATAATTTCATAAGTACGTAGAACGAAAGTTGCCCAAATCAACAAGCATTCAAGATATTCATATTAATCAATTTATCGACAAGAACAGGGATGAAATTGCATCTATAGACTACTCTTTGAATTTCAACTATAAATTTTAAATATTATGAAGGCCGTAGTCCAAGGTGGCATTATCTCAAATTGGCAACAATATTCTCTATTCAGCTCAGTATCCTTCCACAGAAGTCAGACTTTACTTAATTAACTTATTGGTGGATTATTTCATATCTCAAAGATAATTTAAGCATGAAAAATGAACTAAATAACGAAAAATATATTTATGTATTCACCAATATGCAACAGAATTGTGGAGAATTACTTACACGGCAAGCCAGCCAAACTCTGAAATGTTACTTGCAAAAGGAAGTTTGTAGTTTTCAATGAATTGCTTAAGAGGACATTGAATCACCTCTAAATACATATAAATAAATTGGTATTCAGTGAAGGATCACTTTCATACGTAATGGAAAAAGTCAACTTAACTCAACATCAAGATGCTCAGTTTCACAGCCAAGTTAGTTTTCAAACGTGTGTAGACTATAAGTTTTGCTCCAAAATAATGCTGCATACCACAGATACATTGCATAACGAATAAATTAGTTTAGTTTGCTGATTTAGTTAATTATTTTGGGTGGTTATTTCAGTTGAGTACCAAATCCGTAAGCATATATTGTATATGTAATTGTATTCTCCATCAGTTGATCAATGAATCAGTTCTTCTTCTCAGTTTTTTCATCTTCTAATATGGTATCAGAAATATGACCTTTCCAGAATTTGTTCTTCAGAGTTCTTTACCCGATTCCATGTCTAAGAGTCAATACATTACTAAGCTTAAGACTTTATGGGAAGAATTGGGAGGGTATAAACCCATCTTTCTTGCTCTTGTGGGGGAATCAGACCCCTTCTTGATTACAACCATACCAAGTATGTGATGCTTTTTTTTATGTGCCTTCATGATATTTCTCACAAAATCATAGGATATATCCTTAAGGATCCTATTCCACCAATTAACAAGGTGTTCTCCCTAGTTATGCAAGGCAACGTGCCATTGGCTCCACTGCCTCAGTATCTGATGCTCCACTTGCTTTTGCTACTCAACGTGCTCCTAAAAAGTCTACTGAATACTGATGCTAAGCCAAAACATGGCATTGTTTCTAATTCTAATGCTGATTAGCCAGTGGCAGATCTAAGATCCTAGGTTAGGGGGACAATTTATTTTTAAAAAATTAATAATTATTATTATAAAAGGAGGGGGAAATTAGGAGTAGGGGGTTTAAATGTAAAAAATTAGGGGATAACAAAACATACATATTCAAATATTTATATATGTAACTTTTTAAAAGTGAGGTGTGGATCCACCATTGTGATAGCCAATTCAACTCTTAGCTTATTCCTCTTCTACTACTGCATCATAAATCATTGGAAATTTAATTTGAGCAAATTATGCTCAGCTCCTTGTGGTTTGATGAAATTAACCTATCTCCCTCTAGTTTTCCACATTACACCTGCCCCTTCTATGTGTATAGGTCACCTGTTATATGGAACCTTTAACGGAAAGTTGTAAAGATGTGGTGCAGTCTGAAAAATGAAAAATGTTAGAAATAATGTGATAAAGAAAGAATAATAATCACAAATATAATAATATTAAACTTGGAAAACCTTTGAAGGAAAATATCATGGCCAGAAGAAAAGCAACTTACTATATTGAAAATTGGTACCAGAGAAATACAAAGAGTGCAAATTTAACACTACTAAATTTTGTGCATATAAAACTCTAGCTCAAAAGCAAAAAAAATTCTCACTAAATTATATTTGTCAAACACGGAGCTTTTCAGGTTGGGCCAAGTATTCGGGTCACCAAGTCTAACTAAAGGGAGGATTTGTCTAAATAAAAATTCAAAGAGTACTGTAATTAATTTCCAAAATTATAGGGGATATCAGTATAATTTCCTCAAATTTCGAGGCAAGATTACCACACACACAAAGCATATGATATGAAATTAAAACAGTAGAGAACTTTGAAAAATATGTAAAGGCTAATATCTGTAATCACTATCAAGATTTCGGTTTGAAGTACTATGTTTTAGTGCAGGAACTAGGAAGAATATGCCTATGATTGATTTGATGTTTTGGAGAAAACTTAAAATAAGTTGAATTGAATCAATTGAACAGGCAAATAAGTTTCTTGCAAATATATATTGAAGCTATTTTGATCGATGACAACATTTTATTCAATGAGTATTTTGTAATCAAGATGAAGCTATTTTGTTATCCATGTATTTTTGAGTAAAATTATAGTAACTAAATTAAAATCCATTCACATTTTTCCTCTAAACAATTTTAAAGCTTGAAAAAGTAATTTCGAATGTTATGTCCGAACATAAAGCAAATTTTAAGACAGACAAAAAAGAGAAAAAAAAATCTATAAATTTCTTTTTGCATAAGCTCATCCTAAGAAGTGCTAAATCTCTCGGGCAATACTTTATGCTAAGATTGCTGCCAACAAGGCATCATGAAATCAAATTATTATTATAGTTTGAATATTGTGATGTAATAGAAGAATATTTCCTTTCAATGTTTTGAAAAATCAACAAAACAATAAAGAAATGAATAAATAATCAACTATTTTATCTCCTAAATTAGGAGAGAAAAAAAAATGTATTTGATGTTTTTTTTAAACTAAAGATGGGAGGATAGTTACTGTGAGTATTTGACAAGGTTGAACAATCTCAACTAGGTTAACACCCTTCCAACCTTGACTAACGCAGTCACCTCGGAAATATCATTAAGAAAAGATAACAATACCTAACAAGCAACTAGGGGGACATAGCCCAAACTCAAGCAAGAGAGAACAACTACTTAAACCTGTAATTAGGTAAAGCTTGCCTAAAATAAAGGTAAAGCTTGCCTATCATGTACAAAAAAGGAAGCTATGAATTGAGGAATAAAATCCCACCATCAAATAAAAAAGTTAGAGGTGTGGTGAGTGATTAACTTATGCATGAAATAACTTATATGTTATTTTCATGGAAAACTTACGCGTAAGGTCATTAAAGCCTTTGCTTTAAGTCCTTAAATTTTTTTGTTAATCATTAATGTTTTTACTTGAACATAGGAGTAAATATTTTTCCTCTAAAAAATTCAAGTCACCCATCTTATTATGATTCTCTTTTTTTTTTTAATTATTAACAATATTTCAATAAAAATTAAATAGACTGGCCTTATTATTGATTAAAAAGAAAATGTTAAGTTAAATTAAGTATGATAATATAAACAATAATTTCACATAGCATTCAAATAAAAAAAATGAAAATCTTAATCCATCATTTAAAATTAATTACAAAAGTCTCATTTTATAAGTTGGTTTTTAAGTTTGATCCACATTGAGTCATCAATACTTATTTTAAACAATATATACAATAACAAATAATACTAGTATATTTTATTTCAATCATCTCAATTCCATCAACCTAGGAAATAGGAATAGCTTGGGGGACATCCTACAGCATTTTTTTATATTTTATTTGGACCCATGATCATGTTGTGTCCGGAAAAAAGATCACACAATGTCATTTTGGTTCACTGATAGTCATTCTCAAACCAGATGGGCAAATGGTGAGAGCATTCTGAGGCCACATTCATTACAAGCCCACACATTCTTAATGGATAAACCCATTTTACATGAGAACAATAAGAAAACAGCGGTTTCAAAGAAACAGCAATTTTATTCTTATTCATAAAATTAACATTTCTGAAAATCTTGTTTTTGAAAAATATTTTTATTCACTTCTATCAAATAAGAGAAAATTTGATTCTTCTACCGCATTCCTTTTTTTTTTTTGAAGCAATTCTATCGCATTCCTTGTATCATATTTTATATACTTCCGAAGAGAAACATCAGAAAATGACTGAGCAGAAACTTGAGCAGCCAACGCAATTGAAACGTTTTCGCTTCTTTATTATCAATAAAAGTACTCTTGTCCTTGGCAGTTCAAACGCATTACTAGGTAGTATACACATACAAACACAGAACATAACATCAAAGTGACAACCATCGATTAATAATAAATATGTAGGGCAAAAAAAAAAACGAACAAAGATATCTTTCTCTTGTTGCTTTTGAAGGTGACTTTACAGTACTCCTAGAGGGGCAAGAGGTTGCTGCGATCTGATCCTGCTCTTTCTCAAACGCTCAGCGATGATGAAAGCAAGCTCAAGAGATTGTGAAGCATTGAGCCTTGGGTCACAGTGTGTGTGGTAACGTGAGCTCAAGTCATCAAATGTGACCGTCCTTGACCCGCCAATGCACTCGGTCACATTCTGACCCGTCATCTCTAGATGAACCCCTCCTGGGTGGCTTCCTTCTTGCTCGTGCACGTCGAAGAATGCTCTCACTTCAGCCTGTAATTAAGAGTCTGTTTGATTAACAGTTCAAAAAGTACTTTTAAATGTTGAACGTATTTCTGAAAAAGTAAACTCACTTTCGTGATGTGTTTACTTATCTTCAAAAGTATGTTCATACATTAAAATTTTGCTTAGAAACTCAGTCTGTAAACTTAAGTTTAATCCAAACATACACTAACAGCAGTGATTAAAGTCAATGGCCTCAATAATCATGATCAATTTTCTCAATACTTTGTTATCTCACCAAACTGAATAAAGTGACATTGCAATCATGTGTCATTGTTTCTCTCTGTTAGTTGACAAGAATAAGAACATTAACACCCACACCACATGGGCCCCAAACGACCACTCCCACCTAATGATAGAGAAAGGCAACCAATTCTACAATGATGTCTTCGGGGAACCAAAAATGACTTGACTATTACAGTGTTTCACCTACTTTTACAAGTAGCCCTTTTTCGACCTACCACTCCTGCTTCTAAATATATTATATAGCCTTCAGGTTTGGTAGCCCACCGTTGAGGACCTCAGTTCAAAATGCCAGTATATTCTATTTACATCCATCATTTTTCTTTAACTTTTTTTTTTTCCATATTATATTATCCATCACATCTACATTTTTGTCTCTTTTCTATTTCTTTCTCTTTGTATACTAGTGTGAGATGTTCATGCATCATCTTCTAAAAACAAGACCTCTTTTCAGTGTTTTTCCTTCTTTAAAACAGAAGTTTTGAGAGATAACTTATTTTATCCAAAGTTTAGGTGACAAGCACAGAGTGAACTGATTATATTTTTTCCTGAGGAAGAGGACAATAACTGAAATTTGATTTTAATCCTAACATGGACATATTTAAAGCTACTCAACAGCCACCAATGCCCAATTGAAATAGAAAGAGACGAGAATTATACCCTGATGGAATCGAAGGGGCGAGTTTTAAGACCACATGGAGCCTTAATGGTGTTTCCATGCATAGGATCACTGACCCAGGTGACAATTTGGCCTGCTCTGCGCACTGCCCTGATGAGATGTGGAAGCTTCACCCTCATATTTTCAGCTCCCATCCTCGTGATCACAGTAATTCTCCCTGCTTTGTTTTGAGGATTCAAGATCTCAATGAGTTTAACTAGCTCATTTGGATCCATCTTGTCACTTACCTGCCAATGCATGAAAAACATAATCAAACTTCAATAAAGCAAATTAAATCCGCTTACACACCAAGGAATGAGAATCAAATACTTCAGAATGATAACAATTAATCATGTACAAACCTTAATTCCCAAGGGATTAGCAACTCCTCTTAGAAACTCAACATGGGCACCATCAAGTTGCCTGGTTCGTTCTCCAACCCAGATCATATGGGCTGAACAGTCATAGTAGAGACCAGAAGTTGAATCCAACCTTGTGAGGGATTGTTCATAAGGCAACAATAAGCACTCATGAGATGTCCAGAATTCAGTTGTTCTCATTATGGGATGGTCCACTGTGAGCCCAGCAGCAGCCATGAATCCAAGGGCCTCATCAACTCGGTTAGCAAGCTCTCGGTACCTTCCATACCAAAAACAGGTGTAAATGTTTAATTATAATTTACCTTAAGTCACACTACCATTAAAGAACAACATAATAGACCTTGTAAAAAAAAAATGTAAGCAGGCACATTCCTCATATCAAAGGGCATTTTCATTACATTATTCTTGTACTTCTTCCGTTAAATAAAACAACAAAAATGCACACACCAAACACTAAATATATTTTCCCAAACTAGGAAAAGAGTAAAACACGTGTAAACATCATGATGCTGCTGAAATTAAAAGGGCATGAAAGAAATCAGCGATCCTCCTCTAGTGAAAAATACTGATTTTCCAAAAATATACTCCAGCAATCTATGGTATTTATTTCCGAGTTAAATACTACAAAATTAGGAAATCCATACACCCCCACCTCTTTAATGCACCGTCAAATTTAGCTCCATGTTTGCATATTCACATCAACTACACAAATATGCATACAATCTAACAGTTTTGGAAAAATATTTGTTTTACCCAAAAATCTATGGTATTTATATTAGTGATATCCTACAAAATTAAGAAATAGGTACAGTTTCGGTTCTTCAATGCAAATCAAATTTAGCTCCATATATGCATATTCACAACAACAACACAAATAAGCACACAATCTAATAATTTTGGAAAATATTTGTTTTTACTTTAATTTTGTTTTATACCCTTTTATATTTCTTGTAAAATGTCAAATCACCTAGCAAAAGAAGAAAGCAAAACCAGGCTGTCTTTTTAATGGGTGAGAAGGCAAATATAAAAGAAAAGTAAAGAGCAATAATAGAGTTCTGCCTTCTGAGTCCGTAGTAGAGACATCAAGGGAAAAATTACAAGATTGGCATATGATTTCAAATATCACATGTTACATATGGGTGAGTGAGAGTTAACAACTAAATTGGGATTACCAATGAAAGTTCCCCAAAGTCCATTCCTTACGTCAAATGTGAAAGAAACACCAGTGAACAGTAAACTATCATCATCAGATACCACTGTGTGAGAAGAACTCATGCAAGTCGTGCTGCTTTAACATAAAATTTTCATAAGAATTGCGACCCGGACGAGTCCTCATTTGATAGAGAAACAACACAACAACCCAATACCTCCACCACATATGCATCACCACTTATCACAAAATATCAATCACCACTTTACTTATCTCCTAATGCAACTTCGTTTTTGTTTACCCAATTTTTAAAAGAGTAGGGATAAATTTTTTACATCAACAATATAAAAAACTTCGTTTTTGTTTACCCAATTTTTAAAAGAGTAATTATAAATTTTTTACATCAACAATATAAAAAATAAATGATTATTATTAAAGTCAATCAACACCCCCATCCACTATTTACTATTCATAAAATCACACCAACAAAATGAAAGAAGCCCAATCTATAGATTTTCCCTTTTCCGGTAACAAGCCAACCTAGATTCCATGTAACCGAAAACTCAGAAAGTAGATCAGGGAACCTTAAACTTTTTGATTCTGTTTTCTCTGATTCTGGGGAACCTTAAACTTAAACCGATGAAAACAACAAATTCAAAGGAGGCAGGTTGTTCCCATTCCAATAAAAATTAAAACTTGTAATTGAAAATTGCAAATAAATAAATACCTATCTCCCTGTTCGCTGTGATCCGTGAAGTCCAAATTCCACTGAGTAACCCTCTGCATAGCAGCATAACCACCGGTGGCAAAAGCTCTGAGAAGATTCAGCGTCGCCGCAGCTTGGCAATAAGCCCTAATCATCCTCTGGGGATCCGGAATCCTCGACTTCTCGTCGAAGGAGTCTCCGTTAATGTTATCCCCTCTGTAACTCGGAAGCTTCACGCCATTCTTCTCCTCAAACGAATCCGACCGAGGCTTTGCAAATTGCCCCGCCATTCTCCCCACCTAAACAAACAAAAAACCAATAAAAACTCTCATTTCACACCATACAAGCAAGTTTCGGTGTATTTTTGATACAGCGGAACTTGTTCGTTATATAAAGGAGTGGAGGTAGTACTTTTGGGTTCTGAGTATGCATCTGCTGCATTTACCTTGATAACAGGCATTTGGCCGCCGAACATCATGACGACGCTCATCTGGAGGATGATGCGGAAGGTGTCACGGATGTTGTTGGCATTGAACTCCTTGAAGCTCTCAGCACAGTCTCCGCCCTGGAGGAGGAAGGCATTTCCCATGGCGGCCTCGGCGAGATGCTCCTCCAATGTCCTCGCCTCACCGGCGAAGACGATAGGAGGAAACGCCTCCAGGGTTTTGAGGACGGACTCCAGCTCCTCCTGGCTCGGGTATTCGGGCAGCTGCAGGGCTTTCTTGGACTTCCAGCTGTCCACGGCCCATTTTATTGCCCGAGCCGCGGCAGGGGGAGGTTGTTGGGCTTGGGGCTTGGGCTTGTCGGTGACGACGGGGTTTTTGGCGGGCTCGGCGGCGTGGACGGCGAAGATGGAAGGGCTTGGGCCGGGCTTGGGCCGGAGGCCGGGCCTGATATTGGGAATGAGGGGGTGGGATTGGGGGATTAGAGATTTGGTGGGAATGAGGGAGTTGGAAGTGGAGGAGATTGCCATTGTGAATGGTAATGCAAATGCAGTTGGTGTGTGGGCTTTGTTTGGAGTCACACAGGGATTGTGAGAGGGGGTGGCTGAAGAGGGAGAGCTGTGTTTGGTAAGGCTTTTATAAGGAAACGCCTCTGGTGTGGGTTGTTGCGGGGTGTGGGTCTGGGATGGTGGTAGTTGGGAAAGGGTCTTTTCGTCATTTCGAGGGTATTTTGGGGAGTGTTGGAATTGTCCTAGTTGACAATCAGGTCAAATTGCTAATGCTGCTTTTTTTTTTTTTTTTCTTTTTTGAAAAAATGTTTTTGTTTTGTGAACTTCACCTACTAATCGCCCCCTTTTTTTTGGCGTAGGTGAGTAGGCGGCGTGGCGTGGAGTTTAACGACCCAGCTGAACAGCATTTTTGAGATTTTTATTTTTAAAAAAATAAACATTTTTATTTTTAAGGATAAATTCGTTTTTGCAGAAAATCTTTTATTTTGATTTAGTCGCTTGAAGTTTAAATAAATAACTTATTATAAGTGTAACGAAATTTAAAGAAAAAAACTACTTATAAGTCCAAGTTCACTTAAGAGGGGGAATTAGCGTTGAGGGGGGCGCTTTGAATAATTTATAAGAAGTTATGAGTTTCATTACAGTTTAAATTTTCCATTATAAAAATTGGTTGATAGTGTGATTACTACTTATACTATCAATTAATTATAATAATTATATACAATTAAAGAAACAATATGGGCAAACATGGGAGAATGAAAAGTGATGCAGCATCTACTATGTGGGACAAATATAAAAAGAGAAAAAGGATTATGCAGTATAACAAAGTTTTAATGAGTTATTCAATCACAATTTAATATATATAATAAGTTTATTAATGTTTAAAATAATTCAATTGATAATTTATAATTGAATAACATTTTCACCACATAAACATTAAACTCGTATAAAAAACTTATACACTCAACGGGTAAATATTCACTTTTGTTGTATTTATTAGACGTTAAAAGTTAGGTCCTGAAAGATGAAAAAATTAAAATTGTATCCTTGAATATGCAAAAAAATTACAAATTCGAGGACAAAATAAAATAAAATACATTTTGTACTATTTACTCATTATATAAGTTATGTTAGAGTATACAAAATAAAAGAAAATACAATAAAAAGGTGAAAAATTCAAAATATATAATTTCGTCTTAAATTTTGATAGAATAAAATAATTCATTTTGAATATCTTTACTTTTAATTTCCTCCTTGATTAAATAAATATATTGACTTTTAAAATATATTATTTGTTAGTATCTATATATATTTTACATCATATATATTTTTAATTTGATTCTTATGAAAAAAGCAAATTTATTTTTCATATGTTTAGTTATATTATTATTTGTCAATGTTACAATATTATTTGTTAGAATTTTAACTTAATAAAATATAATTGTACTTCACCTGTTGTATGTTGATCGATTCACGACTTCATGTCTGTTCACACTTATGCGCTTGAGGCTAAAGGCTTATGTACCTCACTTATCGAATACTGACCGACTCATGACTTCAAGCCTTGAACATATTTGTGTTTGAGACTAAAGGACTATGTAATATCACTAAATTTAAGTAAGGTATTTTGGATAATATTTACGTAATAAAACGGATTTACGAAAGGGCAGTTTGGTCGTTGCTGGAGGCATGGGTGTAGTTAGTAATTACTGGGTGTCGTTAGCAATTACTGTAGCATCACGGATGAGGTTACTGTAGCAGCTACTGTAGCATCACGGATGGGGTTACTGTAGCATGTTACCGTATCATGTTACTGTAGCATGTTACTGTAGCAGTCTATATATATGCGAGGCTGCGGGAAATTTTGCCGATACCGTCGTTCCTCCTACTGTGCTACAGTGATTTTTACAAAATCTTGGATTTTGAAGGGGAAGGAAGTGATTCACGGACGTTGAAGCCTAGAGAAGTGATTCTCTAGCCCTCCACGACTGTCTTGAGGTAAGAAAGTTAAGTTTTACCGATTGATTTGTGAAATTGGGGATTCGCATGAATAGTAACCTTTTTGTGATAGGGCTAGAATTAGCTCTGGGTTCTGTAGAAGATTATGTTCAAGGGGTTGTTGTGATGATGTTAGAGCCTTTAGAAATCATTATTGATGAAGTTTGATTTTGGCTCTGAGTTATGCTTGTATTAGCATGAGCGGAGTCTTAGAAGAGGCTCTGGAGCCGTGGTTAGGCTGTGAATCACTTGTGAAGTGATTAGTTATGTATCCTATGGAAGGATTACAACTCCTTTCGTTTAAAACGGCTTGTGACCGTCATTGATATGCTGTATTTGATGTGATGTAGGACGTGAGACCGAGAGTTTCGGTGGTGGTGATAGTGAGGCCGGGAGAGCCGGTGTTTTGCTCAGAGCAGGTAAGCTCTTGATCCTTGATTGTATGCCCTTTGTTGTGTTCCACCATGCACCAAGTTTGGGGTGATGGTTCTATTATGGGCATTTGCATGTATATAGAAATTGTATGTTGATATGCGTGATTGAATGATAAATTGTGATCTGAATCCCGTGATGGGAATTGATATTTGAAATGATATTGATCTGAGAATTTCTGAGATGCAACGGGACCCAGTGATTGGGTACTTACCATGAATGGTTGTGAAATGTTGAATTGTGTTATGCTTGTTTAATTATGAGATTGAGTAAGACCTGATGTGAGATGTTCCTGTGATATAGATGTAGCCTCCCGAATGGAGATGTTCCTATATCTACAGATGTAGCCTCCTCAGGCAATTGGTTGGTATAGGATGTGAGATGTTCCTGTGGTATAGATGTAGCCTCCTGAATGGAGATGTTCCTATACACACAGATGTAGCCTCACTAGATGGAGATGTGCCTGTTACATAGATGTAGCCTCAGTGATTGAGATGTTCCTATGTTTCAGATGAAGCCTCCAATAGATATGTTGTTATCCGGGCAAGAGATGTCCCTAGTATATAGATGTAGCCTCCGTGAGTGGAGATGTTCCTATATATCTAGATGTAGCCTCTGCCTGGTAATGTGCTGTGTACCACCTGTTTGTAGACGGGTTGGGATGAAACCATAGAAATGGTATATGTGTGAAAGGGGATGAGACCCTGTGTGTTCTGATAATGAACGAGAAATGTGCTGTGATTAATGATAATGTACTATTTCTATGTATGTGCCTGAAAGTGAACCAGGGGAAGGAAATACCTTCAAGGGCCCTGAGTTTACTGAGATTTTATATCTCACCCCTTGTGTGGGGCTTATGTTTTGCAGGTGAATCCTCAGTAGGAGCGGACAGATCCCAAGGCAAGAAGCCTATGCAGGGATAGCACTGTTCATACATCTTAGGCAAGATGACATGAGCATCTGGCTCAGATATTTTGTAATTGTACATAAACTTATGTATAAACACCATATTATAATGTAAACGCATGTATGTTTACGGCATTTGATGATGCCTTTTGTTTTATTGCTTCCAAACTGCTAATCTCTGATGTATTATGATGTTAATGGATGTGTAAGCATGGTAATTACACGGTGCATGTAAGGGGTGTTACAGACTGTGTACCTCACTAAACGTATTTTGATCGATTCACGATTTCCCTTGCACAGCTTGTGTTGATCGGCATCCAATCGACCTCATACCTATAATGGTAATAACTCTAAGTAACTCTCACGAAGCTGTAATGATCACCCAAGAAGCATTGTTACAAGATACTCATAATAACAATTTATGGGGAGTTATGGGCAAGGGTAACCGTTACTAGACACGGGAGACATTATGCATATAAGAACCCCTAACACATGTCTAAGGAGGTGCAAATTACACTTGTCTCAGCTGAATGATCTTGAGCAAGGTCGGTTAAATCCTACATACAATCTAGTTACAAGAACAATAATAAATAAATTAATAGTGATTTAAAATTAAAATATAATATTTTTTATTTCTATACCTGACAATTTATTTTCATTTGAGTTTTATCACCGTAAATAATTGTTATCATTGAAAATAAATGTAATTTGTTATAATAATTTATTTATATGTAATGTGATATTTAATTAAAATTTTAAAAGTACTTTTAAGGACCAAAATGATAGTACATAGTTAAGTTTAATAGCAAAAATGTTCATAAGTGGTTAAGTTTAGAGACTAAAATGAAATCAATTTGTTAAGTTTAGATGCCAAATTAAAAAGTTAACTTTTTATATGGCAACTACATGGACGACACGTGACAACCGTTAGTTGTCATATCATCAACAAAAGTGTTACATAGGTACGACCATTTGAGTTAACGGGAAAAACTAACCATATGACTAATTTATTGTACTTTTTGTTAAGTCTGGATACGTCCAAGTCACATTGGACTATACCAAACAATTAAACCCCTAAGGTTTTGATGTTAAATAAGTATAAATTTTATGTTTGACCTTTTATGCTTAAGCTACATGTTCATATATATCTCTTTATGAGATACAAGCAGAAAATCATGAACTGAACGATTCTGGACAATATGCAGAATATCAGTCATTGGACAATAATGCTTCAGCGTTTAGTCTTGAGAAGACAAGTGTTTTAGCACTTGGCTCATAGTACAAAAGCAATGGAACAGTTACTCGATCCTCAAGTAACGTCCATAGCGCACAAAAGGGAAGATTTAAATTGTCTTGTCTTAAAATTCTTAATTCCTTTTATCTTATGCCATTAACTTTTCTTTCGATTTGTACACTGAAAGTCAGCTCTGAGCATTAGGCGACATTGACAAATTGTACTTCTTTGAAGATATGCTATAGAAAGTGTTTGTGGTCCCCACACTCTCTCTCTGCACAGTAGCAGTCTTGTGGCAAGCGCCAAAACTATTAGACAACGACTAGTTGGGATTTCTCAACGGATCGAAGTTTTGAAGTCTATATAAAGCCTAGAGATGTTCATGTTAAAGATGAAGTATTACAAGAGAATATTATGAGACAAAATGAACAAGTGTTGTGACGCTGTCAGTCTACTGGATGAAGGAAACTTGAGCAAATTGAGAGAATCTTACCTTTGCTAAGTTAACGAGTTTCATAGTATTTGAGCCTATTGTGTAAACACTCTTTGAGTGATTAGAATACATTCTTTATCAAACATATATTGTTTGTGAAAGCAGGAGTGACTAAGTAACAAAGAATACTTGGATCTTAATCTCAGGGGAAGATTAAGTGTAGTGCCAGGAGTGACATAGAGAGTTTTCGTTGTAGCCAGAAGCGGCATAGAAAATAATTGGTTATAATCGAAGAATTGATCAGTGGAACCCTTCAAGGTTTAAAGGAGAACTGGACATAACACAACAGTTTGGGTGAACCAGTATAAAACCTTTGTGTTTTCTTTACTGCTTCTATATAATTGGTTCTTTTCTATATGTCACTTTTACATTATTACATCCAAGTTTTGTGAACTGATTTTCTAAGCACATCCTAATTTTGAACCCCATGGAAGAAACCCTTCGTCCATTGATATTTGTTTGAGAAAAGCTTTTAATAGTTTTCAAAAGACTAAGTTTTATCCATCACACTATTCAACCCTCTCTCCTTCGTGTTTCAGGCACTTCACTTTTTATACATTTGAGAAAAAAGTTTTACTTTTTTCATCTTTCAGGAATTTAACATTAACGGCTAACAAATCCAAGGACAAAATATATATATTTATTAGCCAAAGTTAATACGTGCTAAATATTTGTGTTCCATCACATTCCTCCCGAATTGAAAGGGAAGAAAAGTGGTTTTAATTGGAACGGATCCCATTCCATCTTTTTTAATGAACTTTATCCTTACAAAATCCAAACATTGACATTACTTGCCTTTCTTCTCCATTTTCTTTCATTCCATCTTCTACTATCAGTCCAAAGGTAGCATAAGATATTGATATTTATGAGTATAATTGCCAAGTTTTGTGTCCTTGATTTGAATTTGTATAATTAATTTTAAAGAATAAATTAGGAATAATTATGTGTTTTTAGAACATGCATAAATAGTATAATCACTAAAAAATACATTCATTTTTTTAGTATAATATTATACATTTTTTTACCATGGTATTGGTACAAAGTAGTCGCCGTTGGAAACGGTGACTAATCTTTATTGAAGATTGTAAGCATACACAAAACGAGTATTTTTCTTCCAACAATATAATACATTTAATTTAAAATAGAAAAAAGGAATAAAATTTATATAAAACAACATAATAACTAGACTTGGCAAAACATTTAGAAAAAAAAAGATCCGATAAAATAGGGTGTATGATCTGTCGAGATAGATGTGAAAAATGAGTTGACTTGAAACCCAAATTCTTTGTGGGTTATATTTTATGTGGTCTGATCTAACCTACCCTAATGGCCCATTAGACCAAGTTGAATTAGCTCATTTTTTATTTAAATTTAAAATAAAAATAATAACAGACCAAAATAGGTCTAATTGAATTTTTTCCTCTTGAGCCTAGTCTATCCCATTGAGCCAATTTAAATTGGCTCAGTTCCTTTTAGGTCACCTTTTTTTGGCATAGTGTGGCTTTGTCTGCAGGCCAATTGGTTGGCTAGTTGGATCTGATCTTTTTTTATCAACTTTAAAATTAATAACAGAATAAATTTAATTTCATGAAAAAAGAGTATACAATGAAGACACAATCGGCCAAGCTGAAAAAACCTTCAGCAAGACTTATCTATTTTGACAAATATCAAAATCACAAATTATTTTGTTTTGGGTAGTTGCCGGAGGTTTGGTGAATAATAAATTGGTTGCTATCTTCTACCAATTTATTAACTTTCTTTCCTTTTACTTAACCTGTAAAGTATTTTTGTCAATTGCACCAGTTCCTGTTAGTTAATTTTTAGATCCCTAATCTTTTGTCACTCCATTTTCTGTGCTTCAGATGTACCTCACTAATTTATATTATACAGGTTTTCTTTATAAAGTTGCAATTATATATATATATATATATATATATATATATATATATATATATTATCGAGGCTTAGGCTCCTTCTTTTCACCCAAAAAAAATTCTTTTTATCAGTTTGTACTTTTCACAATACTTATTCTTCTTAATTGTATTTAGGTCTTTAGCTCAATATATACACCAACAAATTAATCTTTTATTTCTCACTTACTTTCATCTAAATTATACGGGTTTCCTCTTTTTCTCAATGCCGCTACGATTACGGATATCTTTAAAAGATTAATAAATAACTTTTTATTAAAAATTACATTAAGACGCTTTAATAATATTGAATTTTATATTTTAGTAAACTTTTATTATTAATTCTTTAATTAATGCTTTTTACAGGATTATAGCACACAATTTTGTCGGAAGACCAAGGTTGTAATTTACAATTGTTTTTTCTGCTGATAACATGTAAGGATTGGTTTCCCTCTTTCTTAGCCACTTAGACTTAGACATTGATATTAATTAACTTAATACATTTAATATATTATTATATACATAATACATCTCTCCTGGCCTGTGCTCATTACATCCTCGGTCATCTGAGCAAAGACCAGACCTAACAAAAAAAAGTCAAAAGTGGTGTCACTCAGATTTCCACGTGGAAAATCATAGGAACGTTGGTGTTCCAAGAAAGCACACGTGCAACAAGGTGTATGTGTGTTATGTTATGGTCTCAGCCTTGCACTCAATTGACTAATATACCCACACAATATTTTTGGAAGCAAGGTGAAGATTTTTATTTAATTTTTCCGTAGATTCAAGTCTTGTTCCACCAACCCACTTTAACTCCTTTTCATTTCTTTTATGCTGCTTACACTATTCTTACATCTTCTCCTACCCCCACCTATTCCTAACAAACTACTACTACGACCGCATGGATCTATAGAATATTTTGACAAATTATATTTATATAACTAACATATATAACAATTCATATAAGAGAAAAGAAAGACAAATGTGGGATAAAGTATGTATCGGGATTGAATGACAAAAAAAAAAAAAAAAAGAGAAGAAAAATAAATGTTATATATTTTATTTGTTTAATTTTGTTATATTTTACAAGAGACTCACCAAATTCAAAGGATCTTGGACCTCAATTCACTTGAGATCCACTGGTCAACATCCACCAAACCACCAAACTAAGGCAATTTCCTATACGGTAATAGTAAAACTAAAAATTAAAGTTCTCTAAATAATATTAATTTTAATTTTGTTATGAATTAAGAGAACTAAACTCATTATTATTCTCAACAAGGGAATGAACTCATGATGAACTTAGCACTCTAATTATCCTGACTTCTATTTGATTGATTAATTGGACTAAATACTTTTAACTTTTTGAAATCCCCTTTGATACATAATGCCTAATGTTAAGTTTAATCTTGAATTCTGAAGTGAGCTCTAGGTACAAGCAAAACACAACTGTGGGGGGTCGGTATTGAAAGACTTGCACTAAATTTAAACCGTTAATTGAATCAATATAATGATTTATCATAATTCAACTAAAAAGTAAAATAAAAACAAGTCTCGTGATTTGAAATCCATTGTTGAAACCATCTTCGCCCTCTCAACTCGTAATTCAGTTCTCCCATCTCATTCGGAATTGAAATTTGTGAATTGTTTCTTAAAACTTATTCCACACTTATGTAATTGTCTTTTGTTTCGATGTAATTCAACTAACAACAATTGGCTTTTATGCAATTATTCCTTTCACCGAGTCTTCACCGCAATTGGGTGAACAATTTCCCAATTACCATAATTTTCCTCCTAAAGACCTTGAATCGCTAAGTTGAATCATGTACGTTAGGGTTTGATTTTTATTGGCTTGCATATTTTGACATTAATGGCATATAGTAGATGGGTCTGGAGTAAAGTGTGCGATTAATTTCTTCTTCTCCAGAACTAGGTTGCAAACTTATGAATTAAAAGGGTTAGATACTAAATTATGATAACCATTCAAAACTATCAGAGTTGATTGCTGCAGGTTGGGTATTAGGTGTATCAGTGCAGTAAAAGTATAACATGGGGTGCTGTGAATGTCAAATTAATTTATTCGGATTGAGGAGACAGAACAGTGGAAAAGAGAAAGAAAAAGAACAAAAAAAAAAAGGAAACCTTAGAGTCACGCGAGGACTTTGATTATATTTTTTTATTTAATTAAATTGTAATTTTTGTTCTTCTGTTTTGTTTAATGTGACATAATCATGATTCTTTATTTATACACAAAATAACAAATCACTAATATAATTATTTTGTTTAGTTAAATATATTATTATTTTTTATATATTATTAGTCAAGAGTTATTAATTTTTATTAAATTATCAAAATTTATAAATTAAAAAATATATAATATATTAATCTCTTTAATTTTATTTTATGCTTTTATTTTGAATAGTTTACGTATTTTTTTATTTTACTAATTTATAATTAATTTTTTAATTTTAGTTTCTAATTAAATTTTATAAATTAATATATAAATTATTTATATAATTTTTTGTAAATTGATTTTAATATACAGATTATTTTACTCTAATTATTTACATAAAATTAAAAATATTTATATACTATATATTTTTTTAATTTATAAATTTTGATCGTTTTAAAAAATTAATAACCATAGTCTAATTATACATAAAAAATAATATTAATATAATAAACCAAACAAAGCAAGTATTTTATTGTTTTGTTTTTAAATAATTTTATGTAAATAATTAGAATAAAAATAATCTGTATATTAAAATCAATTTATAAAAAAATTATGTAAAAAAATTATGTAAATTATTTACATATTAATTTATAGAATTTAATTATAAACTCGAAAAATAAAATAAAAATATGAAAACTATTGAAAATAAAAATATATAAAATGATATATAATAAAATTTAAAATATTTATATATGAAATGTTTTTAATTAATAAATTTAGATAATTTGAAAAGAAAATAATGATTCTTAAATAATGGTACATAGAAAATAATGATAATTAACTAAACAAAACAAATTTTTTAATAATTTATTACTTTGTCTATGTATAAAGCATCATGAATTTAATTCTTAAAAAATATTTTTTATTTTTACTTTATTTAATCTTTTTTTCATATAAGTATTATGTTGATAATTACATAAATTTCATGTCAGTATCAATATATCATATTAAAATTAGTATTTGATATTAGATGATCAATTGACAAATGAATCGAAATTATAAATTTAAAATGATAGAAGAACTAAAATTACAATTTAACTTTTTTATTTTTTAATTAAAATATTATAAACCGTTACGTTGAATTAAATTAATAATTTAAAATTTGGTGTAAGTCGGGTATGAACGAAAGGATACATAGTTTCGATATAAAATTAGAGATTTGACATGTAAGATATCTTGTTACATATAGCTAGCATGAAAGTGAAAATAAAAATAAAAATAGAGGATTGGCAATTTGGCATAGAGAACAAAGACTAAGCTTATATATTTTCAAACCTATGGGCATAGATGCTAACCTTATGATGTATATTCAGTTTTTCCAATTTTTAAAACACTACTTACAAATCAATTTAGCTTCAAAAATTAAATCATTTTATTCAGATAATGGAGGTGAATTCTTCAAATTGCATTCTTTTCTTCAAATGCACGGTGTTTGTCATCTAACATCTGCAACCAATCTGTGCTTTCTACCTTAGCTTGTTTCTCAAGAAGGTTAATTAAATGGAAATGCTATATATGAAACTTGTGTTACGTAAACATTCTCTAAAGATGGCTTCTCGCGATTCATTACTCTGTATATCAGTATGAAAATGGTTAAATTATTGTTAAGATCTTCAGATTAGAGTTCTAAATTTTTGTTTCAAGCGTGGATTGACACCTTTCCAACAACTCTACTCGATGGGTGCTAAACACTTCTCATTAGCTGTCTAAATAAAAAGGTTTTTTTTTGTTAGTTTGGATACTTGAGTCCACGTCTGTACATGGGTTCCAACATTTGGTAATTTTGAGTGGATGGATACGATATTTTTTTTTGAAAATTATTCATTTTATAACTTTTAAAAAAGTCAATTTATAAAATATAATATAAAATTTTAAAAAATGTCTCTTAGTTTTTGTTATGAGGCTCATTAATAAATTTTGCAAATTGGTTTAAGAAGATAAACCTACTTTGCATAAAAGATATAATTTTTCTTGTTTTACATTTTCTTTTAATGAGACCAAGTGTTTTAATTATAAAATAATGTATCCTAATATTGTTTTAGGCTTGTTAATCATGAAAAAAATATTAAATACATATGAATGTACAACTATAATTTTTTTACTGCACGAATGTACCAGTATTGATTATGAAATATGTATTTAATTATATCATTTGTTAAGTTATTATGCAACCTATATTTCATTTCTCTCGAGTTTCTCCCTTACTCTGTATATTAAGAGGGCATTGTTCATTGTTCAATCATAAAGAGTGAGCAATTGAATAGTTTTTTTGCATATTATGAGTAATGCTCCTTTGGATGTCTCAATAGTCGCTAACTTAAGTGAAGCTTTTATTCCTAGTGCCCTTTTTTGTGTTTTTTAATATTTGTGATTTGTATACAGTGTAATTAAACTGTTGGACTTGCATTTGAGAAATATAAATTTATGCAGTCCCTTCGTATTTGTTGCATAAGAATGTGTATTCTCTAAATACTCACACATGTTCTTACTCTCAGCAAGACCATCAAGGCCAATGTAAAAAACGAAGGAGCTAAGGAGGAACATGTTCTCTAAATTTATGCAGTCAACCTTCTTATTTTTATGAATGACTAATTTGTTTGTATTCTTCGATCAGTTATGATGATTTAGTAGCCTTAGAGAAATTTATAGAATTGAGTGCTCAGAAATTTATAAGAGGGAGCATTATCCTTGGAGAAATATATATAATAAAACATGCCAAATAGAGCATCTATCTTGAGTAAAGTAACCAAGAAACAGACTCATTGCACAATTTATTTATTTTTGTTGGCATCTTAATGAAATTTGACCAATTAATGCATGTAAAAAATGATGGATACTATAAGTTGCTAATTCAATTATGTCCACCAGGCTTTTGGTTGCTTACTTACACTGCGTTAAAGAACTGCCTGAAGACATTAGGAATGGACCCTTGAACTTGTCCCTCAAAAATGGGGTTTGGATGGAAAGGGAAGAAAGAGAGAATTTTTTTTTAAAAAAAAAAAATTTAAGAAAATAAACAAAAATATTAGGATATTAATTTTATGTTTATTTTTTTCATCATTTTAAAAAAACATCAAATAAGAGAATATAAAGAAATAAAAAAAATTTCCCACCCTTGCTTTTCCCTCCAAATTAAATTTCATTCCAAAACATTTCTTGAAGTGTACAAGAGAATTTTTGTCCAATATGAAAGGTTTATAGGGCCCTAAAGAAGTCATCAGGCATAGAAATACTGTTTTTAAAAGACAGTTCTGTTATGGCACCAAGAGTGTGTTTCTTCAATAATGGTTACTTTGTATTATTGGTGGTTTTCTGGAGGGTGAGGAATTTGTCTCACTCATGTCACAGGTACAGGTTGAGGGAGAGTAGTGTACATGTTGAAAGTTGTGGGTATGGAGTAAGAAACAAGGTAGAATGTGCTACACAAGCTTAATCGGCTAGGTAGTAGATACTTAATACAGTTTTAATAAATAATTAAATATATTATCTGACTTAGTTGACTAGTCTCTTTATCATTCAACTAGTTTTGGTATCACTGCTAAACTCCTTTGGCAGCAAGACTATTTTATATTTTTTTTCCTTTAGATAAGAAAAAAAAAATAGCATAAGAAGGAACCAACATTAAGAGCGAGGGCAAGTGTGTCTTTCCCGCAAAATCTCCAATTCTAAGTTCCATGATCTAATGATTATCCTCCCAACAGGTTAATCTAGTCCAACTGATTGCTCCGACCAATGAATTATTATGAGATGAATATCAATTAGCAAAGCTGACTATATCATCATGAGTCATCCTGGAATGCAGTTCTTGGTCTTAACTCAACTATTTAGGATTTTATGGGGGTTTGGATTCATCTCCGAGCCAGATGGAGTCAAATGAAGGAGGTTTCTGTGTTGTTGCAAACTTACTCAAAAGTGGCTTTATGTTAAATCAAAAGATGGATATCTTAAGGTTGTGTATTTTATAATACTTTAAGGGGAGTTATATTAATTATTAAGTATTAAATGAAAAAAAATGAGTTAGCAAAAAACTGTGCCTAGGGATGAAACCTAGAATTCCTTTGGGATTAAACATTAACATTGGCATGAAATTGCGTGGTATATCCCCATGGACATTCCTATGGATTCCTTTTGTGTGATTCACACATGGATCAGTATATAAAAGGTCATAGTACCCAGGTCATTTAGGATAAATTATATTGACTTGGTCTATAGTAAGTCCATTGAAGAATTTCTTGCCATTTACCCGTGAACTTAAACACTTTCATAGTATAGAAATGGGCATCGAATTATCCAAGTCAAAAATGAGAATAATAACAGCTTAATAGGAATGCCAACCTTGACGAGGGAGCAAGAAAATTAGTAAAGTAATGTATATTTTTTTGGAGTTAAATTAATTTGTAAGTTCTTTAGCTATTTGGTAATTTTTAATTTAGTCTATGAGCAAATTTTTTTCAATTGAGTCCTTGAGTTTGTATTTATTTTTTAATTATGTCATTTTGTCTAATTACCATTGTGAAAAATTAACCAAAAACATGTAACAAGAAGTGTAATTATGAGACTTGTACTTTTGAAATAAGTTGTTAGTACTGTTGTAAACATTGTCACCATAACTATGATGAAGAACGAGGACAAAAATGGTTGGAAACATTTTTCCGAATCCAAAAGGCGAACAGCCCGCACTGCAAGCAAATAGATAGCCCCTGCCTGTTTGAGTAGTTGTGAGCCGGAAAGCGTACATGTAGTTTGAGTCACGAAAGGGCCGTTTGCTTAATCTTAATTTTATTATTTATATATACAAATATATATACAAACAAAGAAGAAAATTATTTTTTATCCAATTCTTCATTCCTGGGAAGAGGAAGAAGCAGATAGAGCAAAGACCTCATCGTGACATAATTTAGAGATAAATTCATCATATGTGACATCTATTCATCTTGTGATTCCAAATCAACATACTCATGAATTGAGTAAATTAATCTAATGATAATGAAAATCTTTCGTATTATTCTAGAATAAAATTCTATTTCTATTAGAAATAAAAATGAATATTAACAAAAACATAAAGAATAATAACTTTGTTATCACAAGAGATGGGTAAATTTGGAAAAGTGGGAAAACTGAGAAAAGAAAAGAAAACTTAGCTATTGAAATTTAAATATATTAATTTAATTTAAGGGACTCAAATTGCTTATGTGATGGAAGACATGTTTAAGTTTCTCACCTTAGCCACCATCTTATGGGACTACCTTCTTGGTTGAAAGAAAAATATAAAATTGGGGGAAAAAATTAATCCATTGGGTTTAAAACTAGACTTTCTGTGGTATACTGATCGATCCGATTCGTTTAAAGTTCAATCTATGAAGCTTGCATTTTATATAGACTATATAAGTTCGATTCGCTAGATAAATGGTCTTTTTTAAGTCTGTATCAGATTGGTAAAAAAATTTCACAAATAAACTAACTGATCCTCGTGCCTAAAAAGTAATCTAAAATAATTTTTTTATTTTTTTTATCAAATTAAAAAGAAATTTCTTTTTTATTTTCTTTCATTATTTTTAGTTAAAATCTATAAACTAAAATATACCTGTATAACTAAGTGGGAAGATAAAAGTTAAAGTCTTGATGATATTTATAATAAAGGTTGTGTCACAAACTCTTAGAATGGGAAGCTACCTTTTTTTTTTCTTTTGTTATTTTTTCAAATCCATACTCGTGTCTACAATTTAGTTACATAAAGTAGACTTGATATATAGTCTTTGAATATATTCGATCGTTTTATATTTGTAGTCTTTATAAAAAAATTCTTATAATTTTGGTTCCTAAAAAAAAATTCTATTTTACATTTTGAATCATAAAAATATATATTTCTAGGAACTAAAACCAATAAATATAGATATTACAGATACTAGAAATATATTTAAATCAACAAAATATTTAATGTGTCTTCCATTTTACAACCTTCTACTGCATCTTCTAACGAACGTGGACCACGATCATTTTTACAAAAAAAAGCAACAGCAAAAACGATAACATAAAAATATTATTTTAGTATTAAATGAATTATTAAAACTAATAAACAAAAAAATTGAAAATATAATATCTAACTTAACTAATTTTTTTTATTAAAAATACTTTCAAAATTGAGATATGATATAACAAATTTGTAATTTTATGGGCGTGGGAAATATATCAATAATGTTTATACGTAATTAATGAAACTTATATTCGCACTCATTTAACGAATAAAAACCTTACTCGTTAGGGAAACTATGTTTTTTTAAAAGTACTCAGTGTGTTTTTTTTTTTTTTCTAATAGCTAACCTTAATTAGTATAGAAATAAATAAAAAATTAATTACGTGATATTTGCATTAGTGAGTTAACCTAAGATTTTATTAGAATAACAATTATAGTTTAATAAGTTTTTTTTAAACAAATTTAAATTGTGTATTATCAATTTATAAACTGATCCATATAAAATAATAATAATTATAAATTGATCAAAGTCTAGTCGGGTAGCAACAAAATAGGCCAGAGAAGTCATCATAACATAGAAGCCCAAAATGGCACCAACAAACTTCAATGCAAAATTGATCCATTATTGGGAGCTATTATTCTCACTATCTGGTTTGCTGTTCTCACTATCTATATTTTGAAATTCTAAGGAAATGACCAACATATTCCCTATGCAGTTTCCTACACATCCACCCCTTCCTCTTCCTCTTTCCCTTTGTCCTTTCTCCTTTGGCTTGTTTTCCTCAACAGCGCATGCGACGAGGATGGCAGTGGTGTCCCTGCCACCAATGAGCATGATGGCAGAGATGTTAGAGCATTGATACAAAAACCTTCTTATTTTTGGCGAGGAGGGCTCTTCCCTTCTATCTAGAATGTCCTTGGCATGTGCCATGAACTACACCACAGCCGCTCCATGAGCTTTGTGTTTACCTCTTCCTTGGTGGTGTCATCACTATGGACGAAGACTGAGTTGTTGTTGCCATCAAATCTAGCATTGTTATCAACAAGGATCTTGTCAACATCTGAGGTGTGGCGGTAGTTTGAGAGGGTCTCGCACTCCGAGAGGACTTGTTGGGCTCGATGGCTTGGCTTAACTTGTGGCGGAAGGGGTTGGGGGGGAACATGGTGGCACAGTTGGCAGTGATGGAAGAGGATCTGGGGAGATTGAAAATGTTTTTTGGGAGGGATGGGAGAGGGAAAGGGTTAGGGTTGGGGGTTTAGAGAACTAGTTTCCTTCAAAGGGGTTGAAGTTGATGGAAGCATGAAGTTGTGGTGGGTTTAGTGAAGAAAATGGAGAATGAAAATGGAAAGGGATTGTAAAGACTAGAGTGAGAGTGTTTTTGTTGAGAAGAGGATATAAGAACAAAAATATAATTTGGTGTTTGATATTTGGCAACAACCACATTATATTTTCTTTGATTAAATGGAGGTGCAAATAATTTACAACAAAAACATGATTTTATCGTATAATGAACAATTGAGTTTTCATTATTTTATTTTTCCCACTCCAATTATATACAAAGGAAACTCGATTCCATTGTCACTTGTACAATAAATTTGTGTTTCCGTGGGAAGAGTATTTTTAGAAATTAGTATAAAACAAATACCCACATGGATAGTGAGAAAAGAAAACTTGGTAGTGCGAATAGTAGTCACTTCATTATTTAATGGAGCCGGATTCGAAGCAAGTGGGTCGTAAGAAAAAATATCATGTGGGCCTTCCGATAAAAAGCAAAACAGGTGGGGTACTTAGCCTTAGATCGTACTATTTATGTCTCTATTAAGAATTATTTATTGAAAATGTGACACTTTATAAAAGCACAAAAGACTGAAAGAAAAGTATTAGAACAGTGCACAAGCACAACAAATAAACAATAACAAATTATGCATGCACAGCTAAATAGCTAAACATATTAGTAATTCTAACTACAAAAAAGAATATACTAAAACACGATACTAACATTCTCCTATTCTCTTGTTACAAAAAAAAAAAAAAAAAAAAAAAAACCTTATACGAGTTTTGGCTTTTCTACATTTTTTTTTCTTTACTTTATAATTCCTTCCGGATCAGCACTATGACCAACAACAATTCATACCGAGACAACCCCAAAACAACTCCTAACGGACTTGGCAAAATTGTGTTATGTGTAATAAAGCTCGTAGAAAGACAGTGGATATGAGTAAAATAATGTTGCCTAAAGTAACTCAAGTGGTTTGGATATTGTTACATTAAATGGCTCTAACAAGTTAATGTGAAGGGGACAAATGTGTAGAGATAGAGAAGAGGGTGTTATAGGCAAACAAAAAAAAAAGAAAAAAAAAGAGAAAAATAGAGTAAAGAAAAAAAAAAAGAACTGTACAATGGACACGATTGAACAATTTTTATAATATTGTTGATAATATGTCAACATGTGATTTTTTTAGTAGAACTGAACTCAAATTCTTTAAGAAAAATTTTAAATTTAATTTTTTTAAAAGAAAAAAAAAACATGGTTGAAAGATTTCAATAAAAATAAGCAATCAACTTTCACAAACCATGGTCATGGTTACTCTTAATAAATTTCTCCATAACAATGACCGAAGTAAGAGGAAAGATGATTATAGTGAGGAAGGAAAAAAGGGAGATGAAGGAAAAAAAAATTCACTAAATATTTTTATATCTCATTGAAAACTAAAAAAACATCAATCAATATAAGTTTTTTTTACTCAATATAATGCTAAATCATTAGTCAATTTAAAACAAAGGGCGTAGTAATTTTTTTTACTTATATTTACATTTTTAATATTTTTTTCAATTAATTACGGCCTTAGGATTTTCCTTTCAACGTGATCCTGGAAATGTTCCATTAGTTATTCTATAATTTTTCAAGACATCTAAAAAGCATATAACAGAAATTGACATATAATAAATTACCCTATCTTTAAAATCAATTAAATCATCACACACGCGTCAAACGTGTATTGGTCAAAAAAAATATCTAGTTGTTAATACTTAAGGAAGGAATAATGGCAAAAGAGATAAGTTGATGAATGATGTGATTATTGAGTTTGAAAAGTTTCTTTCTTGTTTTTGGACAAAATTGAAAAGTTTCTTTATGAACAATAGGATATGAAGATCGAAATTTAAATACTATAGATATATACCATCAACAAAAGGAAACTCCTCAAGAGTTCAAAGTTTTCCAAATTCTAATCAACGGAAAAAACAATCCAATTGTAAATGAAAACTTGTTAGGAAGCCGTTTTCACATAATTAAAAACGTGTCTAACTGTTTCGAAATAATTAGATTTATAAATAAGGTTTAAACTATAAACGTACTTTAAGAAAATACAAATTATTTATTTATATTTAATTAGAAAATATTTCATTATCATGTAAAATAAATATTATTGATTTTTATAAACAATATCTTAGATAAACATATATAAAGTGGTTTTTTAATTAGTTAATAGCACAAAATTTCTGGCTTAAATGTAGTATGTTTTTAGTCTAGAAAAATGAACAAGTTTTTATTTAGGTTCTTAGAGTATCTTTAGTGATAGATCTCAAGTAAAGATCTTGAGCTCAAGATCTGATCTTCACAAGATCTTCCATTAAATGAAGTGGAGAGATCTCCAACATGGAGAATGAGTTCTTGTACAAGATCCCTCAAGATATGCCCATTATTCAAAAAAGAATAATTTTTTTTTCTCTTTCTCTCTCTCAAAGATCTCAAAATGAGATCTACCATTAAAGAAAAAAATTAGAAAGATTTTGAGAGATCTTTAATCCTATATGATACTATAGGGTCCACCAGAAAGTGATCTAAAATCCCAATTTAAGATCTACCACTAAAGATTTTCTTTTTAGTTTAATAGTTTTTATTCTTCAAAACTATAAAGCCATTATTTTTAATTCTTATTGTCGTATGATATTTATTAACTGGTTATCTTTATTGGAAGATTAAAAGACAACATCCAATAGTGGCTAAAATACAATGAAAACATGCAATTTTTTATAATAAAAAATTCTAGATTCTTAATTAAAATAAAATTTATTTATTTCCTAAAATAAATAAAATTTAGTTAAAAATATATTTATATTATACTTTTGAGGAATGAAAATAAAATAAAAAGTCACTGACAAAGGCCTAAAATAATTATTTCAAATTTTAGAAAATAAAAAGTTACAAAAATTAAAAACAAAATTCACTCATTTTATATTTATTATAAAAAAAACTTTATACTGAGATGATGAGAATTAATCTCTAATTATTTCATACATATATATTTATTTTACAAAGTATCAAAATTAACTATTGTTACCTATTACCACACATAACCTATCATTCCAATAATAACCGTCCGAGGCAAACTTGCAAATCTCTCTTTTCTCTCTCTTACACACACAAACCCATATTTTATGGTCCTTTTATATTGTTTACACTTTAGATTCATCTCACACCAGGGTCTTGCAGGTGGAGGTGAGTGGGTCCCACATCGCCGGCAGCAAGAACTTCCGGCCGCGCACCCCGACGGCGTTGTAGCTTGCCCCCGTCGCGTTCTCCGCCAGAACGTTCCCGGCGTAACCCGGATACGCCCCCTTCCCGAAAATCCCGGTGCACGCTGAAACAGCCTCCAGCGGCGCACTCGCCGGACCCTGATAGTAACCGTCCTCAAACGGATTCGTAACCGCCCCAGCCAAAACCGTCGCTAAATTTATCACCATTCCGTCAACCCCAACGTCGCCGTTAGGCGCCACTAACGGTGCCATCTGGGGACCGTATAGCGGTTGGTGGAACGGCCACGCGCACTGCCCCGGACACTGCGTAACAGAATTCCCCACCCAAGCGTACGCGATCTTTTCGGAATTTCCGTTCTTGCCCCTCCCGTGGGTCCCGCACTGGTTCATGCAGAAATCCTCCACCGCCACGTCAGCCGCGGTGAGGATGACGTGGACGACACGATCCCCGGGCGCCGAATTCAGCTTAGGATTCGACGCGAGACCTAGGAGGTGGTCGATTTTTAGTGATTTTCCGAGGGAGTAGGTTTCATCGAGGATTTGGTTCCCTACGACGAGGGTGCAGGGGCCTCCCCTGTAGTTCTCAGTGGTTTGCCACCACGTGGAAACTGAAGGGGCTCCAGGTGCTGACCTGGAGGTTAGGGATTCGAGGAAATCGATGACTATGGATCGTTGCGTGGGGGTGAATGTACCGTACCATAGCAAATGGAGGGTGATGTTGCCCTTTAGAAGAGGACCCTTGTGGTATTTTAGTACAAGCGGTTGGTTTTGAACCAAGGCTAACATACGATTTTGGGCACGAGAGGTGGCTTGGGAAATGTTTGGGAGAGAAGATAAGAAAATCAGAAGGAGGAAGAGGAGATAGGAAAATTGGTGTGGAAGTGCCATTTTAGTGTTGGTGATGTATATTGGAGTTTGAGAAGAGGTAGGGTTTATATAATTTTGGAGTAGTGGATGTGGGTGTGAGGAAGATCGAGTGTGATTTTGGATATGGTTTTGTTTAATGTTAATTAAATTAATGGAAACCGTGTATTTTTAGTTAGAGGAAGTACTACTGTCTCTGTCAGGTGCTAATATATACCCCTACGTGCATGGTTCATCTTCCACTTCTATTGCCATGTAATAATAATTGATCAATTAATGGTTTGGTAGAGATTATTGAGTAATAATATATGAACCCTTTTCTATTACAAATGTCTCTTAAACGGATATATGCAATATATCTTTTGCCATATGTATAATTTATTAATGGTTGGATAGAGACTGTAGTTAAATGATACACCAACACTTTTCAGTCACAAATACTACCTCCTTCGCATATACTAGTATATTTTTTTTTTCTGTGTTTGTGTGGTCTCGTATGACAGCCGTAGGTAAACAATGTAGAAACGTGAAGTTAATTACTCCTTTTAACTTCTCCTAAGTTAATCCTTTTAACTTTTCCTTTGAAGTGGCAGTCAAACTCAAGTTTATTCTAACACAACAGAAATAGATACTATAATTTGGATCCGCTCTAGTTAAATTTCAACAATTAATTAGTTATTACAATAATAGTCGAAAAGAGAGAGAGAGAGAGAGAGAGAGAGAGAGAGAGAGAGAGAGAGAGAGAGAGAGAGAGAGAGAGAGAGAGAGAGAGAGAGAGTG
>PYAF01003659.1:160811-181007 GCA_007407185.1 Glycine tomentella
GTTTTTAGTGTTTAAGGTATCCTCCATTTAAGATCTTATAAATACTAACTGTACGAAGTACATAGGTCCACCCTTTATCATGTGTTTTGGGTGTCAAGTTATTCCTATTTGAAAATTAAAGATTAATTTTGTGAGATATAAAATTCAGACTTCTTATCAAAATTTTAAATGCTATGAGTATTTCTTGAGAAAAATTAGAGACTAACTTTTCAAGATACCAAAATTTTCTTATCATTCATGCCATATAACACCTTATATCTATATTTATTTTTCTCTTCTTTCTTTATTTTTCTAAATTTCAAGTAGGATATAAGTTCCGCCGCTCATTTTATCGTTCTCATCCGCCTTGCTACTATGATTTAGTACAATTTTGACTATAAAATAATTAATTTTAGCCCTTAAATTCATCCATCCAATCATTTTGTTAATTACTAATTAATATTAAAAAATTATTATAACGATATTTTATAAAAATATAACATACCTCTTTAGCAAAATATATACGGTCTTTGTTAGTAAATTGTAAATAGTTTATATTAAGTGATTTGAGTGATTCATATTGATCTTTCTTAAATAGGGTTATGTATTCAAATATAGTATATGAAATAAAAATTCACTGAAAATATTAGTCCTACAACAGTGAACATGTTTTTCAACCTTACATAGAATTATTTGTGCTGATTAATTTCTGTCTTTGTTTCTATTTCTTTGTCATATTTTAAAAGAATTTTTTATTCCAATTTTTTTATGCATAAATGAACCAAAATACTTGTATTTTTAAATGTTGAAAATAATATTAATTAGGATAAAACTTAATTGTAACATCAAACATCTTTTTAGTGTTATTTTCAATTAAAATTAAAATTTCATGCTAATAACTCGTGTAAAAGAGGTCATCATCACCAAAAGTGGAACTCTAATTTTAACTAGAAAACAATATAAAAACAAATATTTTAATAATATCTTTATTTTTTATATAATTCTTAATATTTTAGACTTTTAATTTATAATGTATGAAATGGAAATGATAATTTGAAAGTTATATTAACAAAAACGTAGTAGTAATAATAGGAAGACTCATTTTTGGATGGCTGGGAATAAATGGAACAAAGATGATAATCGATAAACATTGACAGATAAAGACTAGGTTTTGTTCATGGGTACCAAACGAAAGGAAAAAGTTGAGAATTAATGCCCTCTCTTATTAATTACTACTTACTAAATTGCTTTGACAAGGCGTAAGTACCCAACTATTCGGTCTCAGATCGAGTAACACGTCTTACTACAACTATGCAAAAACGCACACACCAAGTAAATGAAATTGATAGCAGAAAAGAAATTTGCCCCACTATGAAACTGGCAACGCGGATTAATAAATTTCCACTAATTAACTTACTTGGCAACATGTAGACAGATATTGTTAGGAGTTCAACACGTAGCCACTCAAAACAGTAGTATTATGCAAAATTTATCCTAATTACATATTATTTTTAATTGCAAAGTGTTTTCTTCCCTATTGGGTCCTAATATTCCCGTGACACAATAAAAGTAAATAGAGAAGGTTGAAAGAGCATCTGGCCATATATTGAGCTGCAAGTACGTTCTCACTTCTCAATACTCATGGACAAAAAAACTTCTTCCCTGAATTTTTAAGTACTTGTAGTTTTTTTTATCAATAAATATTAATTTTTATTAAAAACAATTAAACTTATAATTTTTTTTCTTAATCATTCAACTCACATTAATTGTATCTCCCAAACGTGCTTATTGTTGATTGTTGATAAATAGTACGTATGATCTAAACCATAAATGTCAGGCATTGTGTGGAGCAAACTTTGGACATTGTCGTCCAAATTGCATTGGTTGTATTTCTTGGGAGATTCACTGAACAGTGTCAATGCCAATGGGTCGCGTATGGTGTAGTCATGGTTCTACCGTGGGTGTTTACATGTATCATGTATCGTGGTCCCCTGGACATTGGAATTGGATAGTGCAGATTGAAATGATGGATTGCATTGGGACAATAATCTTTTGAAAATTCTAGTTTAATGGCAAAAATATACTAGTACATTCTGACTATATAGTTTTTGCTTACAATTTACACGACCAGCCCAACCCTAAGGTAAATATCAAGTCTTTAATTGCTTTAAACTCTAAAATAATATTTTTAAATATTTAAAATTAATGATTGCTAGATAAATAATATCTGTTATTAGTAATAATTATTTTTTTAAGGTTATGATATTAAATTATTCCTCTTTTGAAAATGTTTCATCTATTCATGTGTTCTATGCACGTACTGATTAGTCTCATTCGCTGTTCTCTTCATTTAATTTGTATTATCTAATTCACTCTTTATTTATATTATCTCTTACGTCAGTTTTCAACTTACTATTTTTGTGTTGAAAATATGTTAAATAAAATTAGTGACAATAATTTAATAAGTAAATTTACATCTTAAAAACTCAAAAGAATAAATTTTAAATGTATCAGTATAATTTTAATAATTTTTAATTTATTTAAATAGTTTTTTTTTGTTGTTTTTGCAATTGTGTTATTATAAAATTTTTAACACTTAAATTTGATTTTTGTGAATAAAAAAATAGTCTCATCTCAAGTATATTGCTTTAAACCTAGCTAGGCCAAACTTGTGAGTTTTTCCGCAACAGTGAATAAGGAAAAGTTTAGAGTTTAGCATGAACCTATACACATAACCATGTATAATCAGCCAATTAACGAATATTTCAGCCAGAAGGCACAAGCTAGGATTCGGGAATTGGGTAGAAATCCTACCTTCGCCAAGGAAATAAATGAGAAGGAGAACATTATAGATAAACTTTTTCCGTTAATCCAATATCTATATCATGATTAATGACCAAACATAATTGTCCGTTAACAACCTAACTTAACTAGTTGAGCCACACTTTTTGTTTTTATTTCAATTCCAAATATATATGGAAAGAGTTTACTTGTCAAAACATTAAAACTCTTTTTAAAGTAAAAGAGTTAGTTGTCAAACCTAAAATTACATGTGATATGTCTAACCTTAGGTGAAAGTAGCACGAATTGAATAATTTAGATTTTGAATGATTTAGGCTATACTACTGAAGATACACCAACTTGAAGTTAGTATTAATTTATATTAATAGAGCAATTATATAATTTGGCTACTAATTTCTCATATAATTTAATAGAATGTATTGACAATATAATTTTTTTATATTATTATCTAATTATGTTTTATATACTACTATTTTTTTGGTTAATTTTTATAATAATTGGTTTAAAAGTCATATTAAAATTATTATTTTTTATTATAATTGAATATGTAAAAATCGTTACACTGTTAATTCATAAAAATTAATTTATTTTCCCATATTTCGTCTATGTGTCATGAGATATGTACGTTGAACATATATTTTCCAGTGTAATACGTATGCGAGAAAGGAGAATGAATTGTTTTACTAAAATCTATTCATTTAAATAACTTATTCAATTATATAAGATATATATGCCAGCTTTTAATTAACATAACAGTTAATATGCAAATTATCTATTATATTTTACCTAATCGAGTTTGCTAATTACATAAGACGTCAATGATAACATATCCTCCCAAACTTCGTATAACTAATTTTCTTTCATAACTCAAAGTTCATTCAATGGTGTATTGTCAACTGTAGAGGAAAGTACACTTGCTCCCTGCATCATAATGTTGGTGGTTCCATTTCCGCGAAAGGTTCTTCCAAATTCAACCTTTTAATTAATTTCCTTATACTTTAGCATTAGTTTGGAAGCGGGGAAAAATGTTATTTAAACTATTAAGCTTAAAAAAATAAAAAAAAATTATTAAAATAGTTAAAACTTTAAAAATTAGTAAAAGATAATTGAAATAAACAAAAAGGTAAAAAATGATTTGTTAATGAGCATGATTTTCTTAATTGGCTTTTCTGTACATGATAAAGATAATATTAGATAAAAAAAAAGTAAACATATTCAATATGTCCAAAAGGTAAAAACAACATTTCATACATTTTTAATTAATAAGAAATAATTTAAACAAAAAAATGTTATAGAGTTTAGATATAAAAAAGTTAGGACACTAATAAGGGAGTAAGTATACGTACTAGTATTAGATAACTTTTGTATTTTTTTAAATAAACTAAATAGTTTTAAGATCGAATGTGTTTAATGAGTTTATGACCAATTTGAAAGAGTTGTGGAATGAATTAACCGGCACGTATATGTATTTGCTTGTCCTGGTGAAGAGGGTGCATGATTGTTCGTGTGCCGTTGACGGTGCGGTTGGTAAGAGCAGAGGTTTTTAGTAGCAATGGTAAGTGGGGTTGGCAAATGGTCGGAAAGGTAGCGTCACTAGCGTGCGTGTCTTACTCTGATCAACACCACATGGAACCCTAGTCGGTGAATAATGAATGAATGTGTGACACTGGTCACGCGAGTTGGGGGTACGTACCCCAACCCTATGTGGTTTGTGCTTAGTGGTGTTGTCGTCCAAATATAATGGGTGGTCCAAGGACAACCGACCCTGTTGAATTTTTTTGTTAGAAGATAGAACCCCGTTGAAGTTATGGACATGCAATTGTACCCTCACGAATTTGGATTCCTTATGTTGGTACCAGAGAAATTAACAGAGAAAACATTGTTCATATAGAATATACTCTGATGGAAAACTTTCGAATGATGGGTTATACACAAACAAGGGGCGAATCTAAAATATAAAAAAATAAATTAAGGGCACTCAAAAGTTCAAATACATATCAAAAAAATAATTATAATGTCATCTTTTTAAGTTTTATTTTTTGGAATTCATTCATAATTGTCTTATTATCAATACTTTCAAATATATCTTTTTCAATATAAGGTATTAAACAACCATTCAACCATTCATCTTCCATCCGATTACGAAGTGTAATCTTGATGTATTTCATAGCTGAAAATGTTCTTTCTACATATGCAGTTGCTACAAGCAAAGTTAATGCTAACTTTACAAGTAAATAAACTAAAGGATACACAATATTTTTTTTCTTTTCAACCATCCTCTTGGCAAGATTAGTTATTCCTTATAAATTCAAGAAATCAAGATCACTTTGCACATCAACAATATATGTGCCGAGCTGATATTCAAGTATGACAAAATCATTCAAATCAAAATATGAAGGATAAAAGCCAGCAAATTCACACAACTTATTCTTGTCAAATGTCGAGAAAGAGCTGCACGAATTTAAATATGTGATACATTTCAGCAAATTCGAACTAACTTCACTAAAACGATCATTCAACTCTTCAAGTTGAGTATCTATCACTGCATAAAATATGTCAACCTTAAAGTCATGCAGATGAGTAACTGGTCCTCTACGTTTTGCTCTCCCTTGTAATGCAAATACACTTTCCATATTAGGCATATCTATATCATGTTTGATACAAAATGCATAAGTCTTCTGAAATAGATTATCCCACCTATTATCTCTTATTTTCTGTAATAACACCTTTGAAACTTTTACAAGATTCATAGCATTCACAATATCTTGATCTTTTCTCTAAAGTGCTTGGGACAACTCATTTGTTATTGCTAAGACCTTGATCATCATGTTCAAAAGTAATACAAATTCAAAAGTTTGCATACGCATCATAAGGCCAAAGGCTTCAGACCTTTTTGAATTCTTTTATAATTTCTAGCACATCAAGCACATGATCAAACAATGTATACAAACTTACCAATGATCGGTAATGTAAGCTCCAATGTGTGTCCCCTGGTCGTGACAAATTCATTTCTTGATTCTAGTCTCTCCTTGATTGAACATCATCGCTTGCAATACCTTTGACCATCTCATCAAATTGTTTTTCTCTCAAAATATCCACTCTTTTGCAACAAGCACTAACTGCATTATACACTAACGATATAAAATTAAAGAAGTGAGTCAATCCGTAAATCTTTTTTGCACAACCCACTAAAGCTAACTGAAGTTGATGTGCAAAGCAATGAATATAGTAAGCTGAATTATTTTCAACTAAAATCAAGTTTTTCATACCACTGAATTGATCACTCATATTGCTTGCGCCATCATAACCTTGACCACGAATCTTTGTCAAGCTCAAGCCATTTTTGGCAAAAATTAACTCAATCGTTTTTTTAAATGAACTAGCTGTAGTATCTCAAACATGAACAAGACCAAGAAAATGCTCAATAATGTCACCGTTGCAGTTTGCATATCTTAAAACAATGACCATTTGTTCTTTAATTGATATATCACGAGATTCATAACTAGTATAGAGAAGAAATTATCTCCAATATCTGAAATAATAGCTCTGATAACTAAACTAGCAGTAACACTAGTAATATCTTTCTGAATTGAGGGAGCTATCATTTTGAGATTCTCTGGAGCATTATTCAAAGATACATTATTTATCTCCTCATTGATTTCACAAAGAAATTTTACAAGCTCCACAAAATTTCCATGATTCATTGAAGCATCTGTCTCATCATGTCCCCGGAAAGCCAAACCTTGTCGTATGAGATATCGAACACATTGAATAGAACCATTCAGATGAATACGATAATCTTGTTTGGCTTTGTCAGAAATGCCAGGCACAACAATGTCAATATGTTGATTTTGATTCATCAAATCGTTGGCAGCATTAAAACACAACTTATGAATGCTTCCAACTTTCCCAATATGTTTATGAAGCCGTTGTTTGTCCTTCCAATTGCTAAATCCTTCTCCTGCAAATGAGTCATGACCACCCCTTCCATCACCATATTCACAATTAAATAGATAACAATGCAAGCAAAATACAACATCTTTTGATTCACTATACTCCAACCAAGTGTCAAACTCATTATATCATTGAGGATTAAATCTACGCATCTTACCCGTAATTAAGGATTGAGGAAAGTTGTCAAGTTTTGTTGACAAGGACCATTCATTAGATAAATTCTTCGAATCATTTCCCTTTCTTGACCACTCTTCGCAATGCTTATAATAGGAAGTCTTTTACCCGGATCAGAAACATACAAATCATTTTCCTTTCTTGGACACTCATTTTGTTTATCTTGAACTAAATCAATAGATGAAAATTCAAATCGAGAACGTTTAGCACTACTAGTACTACCACTTGACTTTGTAAAAGAAGAGTCTAAATACCTTTCCATCCTAAAATATTGCAAATGGAAAATGACAAAAATGAATCAATATATACCTAAAAACAATAATAATAACCAATTGACCACCAGCTTTTCAGGAAAATTACTCTAGATTATTGTACAATAAATTATTAATGCCTACGTACAACACTACATATGATCCCCAGATTATTGAAATACACAAAACCTTGATGCATAGACAAAGTAAAATAACATCTCACTATAAAGTTGAGAGCACAATTCGAATTTGAGAAGTAAATAATAAATAAATCATACTTATCAAAACATATTACTCTAAATTTTTCATATATATATATATATACATACAAATGCTGAAAAATCAAAACAGATTACTCTAAATTCATAATCAAAACAGATTACTCTAAATTTTTAAGGGCATTTGTTGGCTTTTGGGTGGACTACACTATCACAGCCACTTTCCACTGACATGAAGTATATTAATAATAGCATCAGTATTTTACACACAAATAATAAGAAACTGTTTAGAACATGAAGCTGAAAAAGTGGTATTTGGTTGAAACCACAAAGGGGACAAACTTGGAAGTGGAAGTCGAAAGGCCCAAGAAGGTGTGCGTGAGGAGGAATGGCGAAGGGGCCAAACCTGGGAACATGCTGACATGACTTCGTGAGCAGCGGCGAAGAGGAACAGAGAACAGAAGGAGACACAGTGGATAGAACGAAGAAGCAGCGACGGAGCTGCGGAGGAATGGAGAGGCCCAAGGATGCTAGAACATGTAGGACGCGACGCGACGCCGACGTGAGTCACTTGAGAAGAGAACAGAACAGAGAAGCAGTTGCAGCAGGGAAGCTTGAAGAGAAGAGAACCCAAAATGAAAAATGCTGTGATATTTTGTGACCTAGGTATTTTGGAAAAAATTATGAAAATGAAGGGCATATAGGTATTTTCACTAGCAAATTCATGGATGGACACTTGTCCCCCTTCTCCTCTACTTCCGTCCACATCTGTGCACAAAGAAATTAAAGTTACATTAAAATCGCTAATTTATTGATATTTGCATTGCATTATTGTCCTTGAGAGATTTTTTCATTCTTATTGAATAGTTCTATGTCAAGTATTGTCTTGAATTGATGTTCTTAAGATACTGATGAGGGATTTTCTCTAATAAGACGTTCTTATCTCTTTTTTAATTATTACTTTTTGCTATTATTAAAGATTTTCTAATTAGAGTGTGTTTAGTAAAGTATTTTAGTTATTTTTAATTTTTTTATTACATGAAAATTTTGTTTGGATTTTTGGTAAACAAATTTCTTAATAACTTTTAGTGTTTTTTAAGACATTGGTTGGAGTAGAATTTTTTAAAACTTTAACAACTAGCTTCTAATTATTTTATATTTATTAATTTTTAGTCTTTGAATATTTATTATATTTTTTTCAATCTTTTTTATTGAAGATAAAATTTTATTATTTTTTTATCTTTTTTTATACATGATAGGATTTCTTTATCATTATCTTTTTATTATATATAATATTGGTAGTGATATATAATAAACTGATGTACATTTTTTTGGATATCTTATAAATAAAAAATAAAAAATTAGTTTATTAAATTGTAAGTGTTTGATAAATTTAAAAGTAATATATAATTTTATAACTTTATGATTTATTTCAATTTTTATCTCTTTTTTATAATTTTCTTATTAGCCAGAGAATGCTTATATATATATATATATATATATATATGTTTTATTATAAATAAAATAAGTTAGTCCAATCATTTATTTTATACTACATTATATATTATAAGACGAATATCAATTAATGTCTTTAAGATAGTTTTATTTTTTAAAAGGAATCATTAAGATAGTTAAAAACGAAAAACTTTATTAAAAAGTATTATTGATATTATTCCACTATAATTTCTAACAGAACTCAGTATGATTTCCAATAAAGAACTTTTATTACGAATATTATTCGTGTAATCAACGTCGTAACAACATTGCTTTGAACACTATAATTTTAGCTTATAACAAAAAGAATGAACAAAGGAAAGAATCTCTCGTATAGCCTAACAAGTAAGAACTAAGCATCGATGAAAACTACTTTGGGTAGTAGTTTTACACGAGTGTGGAGCAAGCTGAGGTTTTAGGGTCAACAAGAGCTGGCAACAGATACTTCCTTCCGTTGACTCCATTGGCGTTGTAGCTGGCACCAGTTGTGGGGTCCACCAAGAGGTTCCCTGCATAACCAGGGTACGCGCCCTTACCGTACACCCCGGTGCAAGCCGAACCTGCTTCCAACGGAGCCTCTTTGGGTCCTTGAAAGTAACCATTTCCAAAAGGGTTGGTCACGGTCCCAGCCAAGAGGCTAGCCACATTGATGACCATGCCATCAAGTCCCACATCGTTGTTGGGTGCAAACAAAGGTGGGTTCTGGGGACCATAAATGGGTTGGTGGAACGGCCACGCGCACTGACCCGGGCACTGTGTCTCTGAATTACCCACCCAAATGTACGCGAACTTGTATCTCTTTCCGTTCACGCGCGCCCCCACGGAGGATCCATGTGTTCCGCACCTACTGGAACAGAACCCCTCCACTGCCACGTCAGCAGAAGTGAGAACAATGTTTATGGCGTTTCTCTGTGGACCCTTGGATGCAAGTTTTAAGATTTGGTTATTTGTAAGCGATTTGCCCAAGGAGTAATTCTCGTCCAGGATTTGGGTGGTGCCGAGGGAAAGAACGAGTTTTGGGGACGAGTTCTTGTAGTATTTATCGGTGGCTTTCCACCACGTGGCAACGGATGGTTGGGCGGTGACGGGTCTGGGAGAGGAGAGCGAGGTGATGAAATCAGCAACGATGGCTTTTTGAGAAGGTTTGAATTTACCGTACCAAATGAGGTTTACGGAGATTTTGCCTGTGAGGAGAGGACCTCTGTGGTATTGAAACTGCAGTTGCGGGTCTGACTCGGACAACTTCCTGGCTGAACTCAAATGAAGAGTTGCAATGGTTAGAAAAAGGATCGAGAGAACAGTTGAGGATGCAAGAGAAGAGGCCATTTCTATGTATTTTTGTATCGAGAGAGCAAATAAAATGGTAGTGTAATAAGAAGTGAGATCGATGTTGTGACTAGCTCGTAGTCGTAGGTGAGGTGATGAAAAGAAAGACGTGGTGGTGGATATATATAGTGTACGTGGGTGGGGATAATTGGAGGAAGAGAGCGTAATGGTGAAGTCAAATTCAATAATATTGTGGAGTGAAGTTAAGTGGTGGAGGTGCCAGCTTGATAAGGCGTTTCTGTTTTGCTGTATCATTAACCAAATTCAATAATGTTGTGGGGTAAGCTTTTGAGTTTGCACCGAATTCATTCATTATTTTAGTATGGCGATAATGATAATAGACTCATAAGTCATAACTCGTGAGGGTACGCGGGGACAGGGCATAGCTAGCTAAGGTGATGAGCGTAGGCAATGATAATAACAACACAGGAAGTTTAGTTAGGAACTGGACGTACAAAAAGACAAACCCGTGTACCATTTGTAGAAGGGCAGGATCCGTTTTCTATTTTTATTTTAAGTATTATTGTTAACCAGGATTCGATTTATGTGACACAAAGAAAAGGTTGGTTTTTATTCCTCACGGATTGTGTTATATGTGCTGGATCTGCTTTCGAATTTGGCACATCCCATTTTCTTTCTGTAACTAATGTCTTATGTTATATATTTATTATATTATAAACATAGACTGATGTGGCTTGTTGGGTTTAGGGGCAGCTGTTTGTGTTTAAACTATATTAATTATGACTAGATAGTTTAAACATATTAGTTATGATTAGAATTTTTTATCATATGCTTCAAAGGCCAAATTTAGTAAATACATATTCGATATAATTCATGAGATAATTGCATATTTTTGTATTCCAGGTCCCAAGTAGGATCAAAGTGCGAATTTAATTTCTTTTCAGTATTAAGTCTTTATCATTTTAATTTAAAAATTAATGTAATTGATATAATATTTTAATAAATAATAGTATAAGGTGAGATGGTAGAAAATATAGAGATATAAAAACAATTGGGTGAAAAAGGAAAAGGAAGAACAAGTGAGTGTATGTTAATAGTATATAATAAAAGATTAAAGTAATTACAGTAATTTTAATATTAAATTATTAATTATTTATTAAATTATAAAAATTTATAAATTATAAATTAAATTATATGTATTATAAATTTAATTTAATTTAAAATTTTATACAATTATAAATTGAAATATATAAATTAAATTTTATGTGTTCTGTGTATTCTAAATTAAGTTATATTACTTTAAAAATTATAAATTTAATAAATTTATAGAAGTTTAAAAAGAAAGTATATATTAAAAATTATTATAATTTAATATATTTATATGACTGAGTAAATAAATTTGATAAATAAAGTATGCTTTAATTGGAGAATTTGTAAAAGTACCCATTCCACCTCATTTTCTTTCCAATAATAGAATATTTTTTTGAAGGAGATGGAGTGGATCGGAAAGTTTACATATATACTACATCAACATGCAACATTTGATCACAAATGGTCACCTAATAGTCAGACCAAACATGCATAATTTTAAAAATTGAGAGACTGGGACAATTAAAATAAGAGAATTAAAGTATTGATTATGAATTATGATCAAATTAAAATTTTGCTACATTTTAAAGACTAACAAATATAATGTACTTAGTCACAAACTTGAAAGTAGATTTTTTTTATGGTTAAGGTTTATTTTTTATTAAAAAAATTTATTGATGGAGCATTCGACATTACTTTCATAAAATTAACAGAGGTTAAATAATAAAAATCTTCAATTCGGCTTTGTAAGAGCAAGAACGAAGAGTTTGGATCGGAAAACAACAGAGGAACTTATATTATCCTTGAAGAATCTGAAATGACTTTGTAAGAATCTCATAAATGGTGGTTTGAATATCAAATAAACTTATTGAAATCAATGAAATGATTAAAGAAGACTTACATATATTTTTAATTAAAAAAATATACTACTTTTTTTTTTGTTGTTTTAGTCCTTATTTTTTTAAAATGGTCCTTTTAATATATATTTTTTGGTTTTTGATCTTTTATTATTTTGGTCCTTGTAATATATATATTTTCTTGTTTTAGTTTCTATATTATTTTGTTCATTTTGAATTAGTCCATTTAAAAAATATTTAATAAGGACTAAAAGCAAATAATTAATATATTATAAGGACAAAACCAAAAAAATATATTAAAGGACTAAAACAAAATAACAAAGACGAAAATAAAAAAAATTGCAAGGACCATTTAGAAAAATATAATTTTATGAGGATCAAAACCAAAATGGTAATATACTACAAGGAGAAAAACATGTTTGAGCCTAATAAAAAATATAAGAGTAAAAAATGGATATTTGTGCATGTTGATATTCTACAAACCGGCTTTGGGAAGATCCTTTGCGTATAAATGTTGTAGATTATTGCAGAGGGTCACGCTAGACAAAGTTTATTGCGTTGTGGATTCCCAATTCCTAAACAATGCTTTGACGGGATTCAAAGGATAAGGTTCCTAAAATTAATGCTAAACATGTTGTAGATTTATCCAATAATTTCAGTACTGATTGTTCAATGATAGAGTTGTAGATTGTTATTGCAAATTGGGGACTTTGCAAGGCTCAATTCAGTTTCACAAAACTAAGTTTATCTTCTAGTCCGTTCTTGTTATTCCTAATTTTGCTAGATAATGCTTTTTATGTTTCCACCAATTTACAGTGAAGGAAACAATAGGCATTGAAGAGAGCTTTCCACAGTGGATGGATGATTGTCCCATTGGGTTATGCAATTTATCACAAAGCTGCAATATCATCATCATTAGGCTAGTATCAAAATCAAAAGCAAAAACAATATTTGAGTACTCAAATAGCAAAGTTACCGCTAACTCACCTCATTTGTATAGTCTATTATCCTATCTCTTGTTTGATTCTGCCTCAGTTGGTTCTGCACCCAAATAACAACCATCTTACATGCAAAACTTAATTATGAGTCAAAAGAACAACCACTTAATTATCAGTCATTTTTTGTATGGAAAAGAAATAGATGATGAACTTAATTTGAATATAAATAATTACCAATGCATGTAAATAAGATTGATTTTGATTTGAATTTAAAAATGAGTGCACTCTCAACTACTACTCTTTTGTACTTCCAAAGTATTAATTATGATCTTGTTGTTCAAACTAGAATTTTGATATTTGTTATGTGAAGGTTAATAGTTGGCATTATCTTCAATTGAGCCATCCAAAGGAAACATCAAAAGGAGAAGAAAGGTGACAAAATAAAATGAGGAAAGAAGTCATACATGGAATTTGGAGATGGAATGTGGGTTGGCTGAAGTACTAAGAGATCAAAGAAATTTGGACAATAAGAGTGACACAACTTGGAAAAGGGTAGCATATAATACAACAACTGCAAAGTTATATGCTAATTTCAAAGTCTAAGTCACTTGGAAGAACGTTGAAAACTAGATCAAACTTTGGAGATCATAGCATGCAGTTTTTAGTGATATCCTTAGTCAGAGTGAATTTGATTGGGATGACACGAAATACATGATTATTGTTGGAGATGAAAATGTATGGAATGAGTATGTTAGTGTAAATAGTATTCTATATTATTATTTTGTTAGTGTAAATAGTATTCTATATAATATTTAATTGGTGTTATTATTTACTCTTTTTATTTTATTTTCAAATCACATAAAGAGGCTAAATTTTTTTTATTCAAGGCAATTCCAAATTGGGATGATATAGTGGACTTGTGTGCTAAAGATAGAGCCACCGAGTGTGGAGCTGAAACTGCTATGGATGCTGATGATGTCATGAGCACAAGAGTAAATGAAGTGGAATTGATGGGTTTAGAAGATGTCAGTGCTTCTATAGATTTGGAGGAATTGAGATTTGGTTCAAAAAGAAGGGTACAATCTTCAAGTTCAACTAGCTTACAATCCTAAGGAGGAAGATTGGAGAAAAAATAGAATAGTTGTTTTGATTAAACAAGTGGTTGAGTCTTTTGATCGATTGACATAAGCATATGATGAAAAGGTTGATGAAAATGATATTCGAGAAGTACTAGATGAGGTGACTTTGATACCAAACCTTAATAAACAACAATGGACTACAATTGTTAAATGGTTAGTTGACCTTCCAAAACAGTTAGTTATCGTGAAAACACTTCCAATTGAGAAGAATGAGAATTATGTTTTAACACATATTTCTACAATTTGAAACTTGGTGAGTAACTTGTGTTTTTATTTTTTATTTTACTATCTTGTTTTGTTTTCCTCATTATCTTGGATTGATTAAGTTATGCACTTTACATGCTAGCGTATTTCACTCCAAGCTTTGATTTGCTTTTGTCTTTTATATTGCCTAGAAATACTGCTTGTAAGAGACACTCAATGATTATTTTATTATAATTTGTGTGAAACAATTATGTTCTGGTATATGTATTTGCGATTGTGACAACAAAATCTTGATTTCTAAAGTTAGGGTCAAAATCTTGATTTCTAAAGTTAGGGTGATGGACTGTTAGTTGTCGTTACAACTTTTTGATTAACTTGTTTTTATTTCTGATGTGTTGGGTATCCCAATGCTTTTTTAATGTAATAGTTGGTCAGATGTCTTGTATAGTTTTGCTTTTGGTGCTAGTTAATTAAACCACATTTTGTTGTGTAACTAGCATTGTTCCAAATATATATGCCACTCTCACTTATTTTGTTGTGTGTAATTGCGTAGATTAATCCTGAGGATTTGTCATTGCTTTCAAGGATGCTCCAATATATACTTGATACTTGAGTTTGTGACTAAATCTATCTTTCAAAACTTTGTAGTGTTGAACTGTTGTTCATTTTATTTTGATTTGTACTTCATGCATGTCGTGCTTATTTTGACGAAATGACTTCTACTTACATTGTTGAATGATATGTGATGTGTTGTGAAAATTTCAATTTGTTATTAATATTCAATTATATCAAAAACCTTACCAATGATGACATGTCTTTTATAAAGTATGGATTTGGGTTGCGATTCTTAAAAATAATATATGATTTTCATTTTGATTGATGAATATAATAAAAAAATAAATCTATTTTTTTGTCACAATTTAAGAAAAGAAATTTGTACTTAATTTTCCTACTCTAGGAAAAATTAAGTATTTTTTGTTAAAGATTTAATAAAAGTAAATTAAATAATATTGGAATTTTAATATTTATATATGAACTTAAAAATAAAATTTTACAAATGGAGAAATTGAATTGCTGCATCCAAACTAAGAATTTAAAATGCCAGAAATTTGGATTTATTTATCCAAACAAATCATTTATAAAATAAATGAATTTTGAATAAGAGAATTTTAAATCTTTGACATTTCAAATTCTGAAGAATTTTAAAATGTTCCATCCAAACATATGGTTAAGGATTTAAAATTAATAATATCTTAAATAGTTTTTTTTAATGTTAGGGTTAAATATATTTTTAGAATTACAAAATTGAGGTCTATTATTTGTAGTCTTTACAGAACTTTTCACCTAATTATAATGTCCAGAAAAAACACTATAACTATTTTGATCCTTAACACTGTAACGTGTGCTTTCGAATGATGTGATTGGCATGTGTAATGGTCAAATTTTTATTATTCTTTTAGCTCATTTTTTTTTGGATTAAATCATTATATCTATTATTTTAATTAAAGGAATTAATTATTTCAATTATTTCATCTACTTCGTTTATCGTAATTATTTACTAGTAGGATGACAGTCTCGAATCAACTTATGCATCACATTCTTCGTTTGGTTACTAGTAGGTTGGATTTTGGATGACTAGTCTAATTCTTCCGCTTAAATGGTGCTTTAGAAGGTGTTTGCAAAATAAATTAGACATTCATCAAGAATGTAAAAGATTTGAGGATTAACATGTAGGCATGACATTTAAAATTTTAAATAGTTCACGTGGCAAAAAGAACATGACATAAAATTCCTATTTTTACAAGACAAAGAACATGAATATATATAAAGTTATTATTATTATTTCTTCTTTAATCAACATGTAGCAACATTAGTTAAGACTATAACTTTCTTCGTATGTGTTATAGCAAAAAGAATGAACAAATGAAAGAATCTCTCGTATTGCCTAACAAGTAAGAACTAAGCATCGATGAAAACTACTTTGAGTAGTAGTTTTACACGAGCGTGGAACAAGCTGAGGTTTTAGGATCAACCAGAGCTGGCAACAGATACTTCCTTCCATTGACCCCATTCGCATTATAGCTGGCACCAGTTGTGGGGTCCACCAAGAGGTTCCCTGCATAACCAGGGTACGCGCCCTTACCGTACACCCCGGTGCAAGCCGAACCTGCTTCCAACGGAGCCTCTTTGGGTCCTTGAAAGTAACCATTTCCAAAAGGGTTGGTCACGGTCCCAGCCAAGAGGCTAGCCACGTTGATGACCATGCCATCAAGTCCCACATCGTTGTTGGGTGCAACCAAAGGTGGGTTCTGGGGACCGTAAATGGGTTGGTGGAACGGCCACGCGCACTGACCCGGGCACTGTGTCTCTGAATTACCCACCCAAATGTACGCGAACTTGTATCTCTTTCCGTTCACTCGCGCCCCCACGGAGGATCCATGTGTTCCGCACCTACTGGAACAGAACCCCTCCACTGCCACGTCAGCAGAAGTGAGAACAATGTTTATGGCGTTTCTCTGTGGAGCCTTGGATGCAAGTTTTAAGATTTGGTTATTTGTAAGCGATTTGCCCAAGGAGTAATTCTCGTCCAGGATTTGGGTGGTGCCGAGGGAAAGAGCGAGTTTTGGGGACGAGTTCTTGTAGTATTTATCGGTGGCTTTCCACCACGTGGCAACGGATGGTTGGGCGGTGATGGGTTTGGGAGAGGAGAGCGAGGTGATGAAATCAGCAACGATGGCTTTTTGAGAAGGTTTGAATTTACCGTACCAAATGAGATTTACGGAGATTTTGCCTGTGAGGAGAGGACCTCTGTGGTATTGAAACTGCAATTGCGGGTCTGACTCAGACAACTTCCTGGCTGAACTCAAATGTAAAATCATGGAAAGAGTCAGAAAGAGACTCAAGAAGAGAACTGTTGAAGGTGTAAGAGAGGCCATTATTTGTGTATTTTTCGTAAGAACTAAGAAGTGAGATAGATGTTGTAAGTTATATATGTGAGGTGATGATGGAAAGAGAGATGTGGTGGGAGGTATATTTATTGGGTGGGATGAAGTAAAAAATATATGGGGAGTGAGGTTAAGTGGTGGTGCCAGCTATATAACGCGTTTGTGGTTGAGTAGTCCATGATTGAATTCAATAAGGTTGTGCATGCAAGGTTATAGTTTAGGGTGAATTGAATTGATTACATTTTTTTAGATCTGACTGATCAGTGTTTTTAAAAGTATTGATTAAGGAAATACAAATAAAAAATATTACAAAAATAATCGTGAAAAATATATTACAGATTCCAATATTTTTTTTTCTCTTTATAATTTTGGAGTCTGCATTCTAAAAACACTGACTAGTATTTGCTTTTATTTTATTTTTTAATAGAGTCGTGGTCTCATAACTAGTTAGGGTACGCGGGGACAGGGTATGGCCAGCTAAGGTTAGTGTTGGCGTGGATAATAACAACACTCGAATGGGACAAGAATAGACAAAACCGTGTACCCTTTGTAGAAGGGCAGGGATCCGTTATATTTGGTGCATGCAAATTTAAGGCATGGCTCTTATTTATTCCTCAAGGAATATGTGCTGGATCTGCTAGCTAATTTGGCAGCTTCTGTTTTCTTTCTATATACTTCTAAAATAATTTTAACTTCTCGATATTAATGCATTGAGGATAAAATGTGTGCTCAACTGGGTGTGATTAAAAAATTGAACAAAGAGTTTGTGGGAAATGTGTTTTTTTTTCTTCTATTTTTCGCACTACTACAAATAACGTTTTATGTGATCCATTTTACGTCGATTTGAAAATCGTCATTATAGTCAACGTTGTTAAAAAGTAAGACATTCTACGACGGTTATTGAATTGTCTTAGAATGTGACATTTTAAGATGGTTGTTAGCCTAAAACCGTCTTAGAATTGGACATTCGAAGACGGTTCTTTGTCTATAACCGACTTAAAAAGTGACATTCTAAGGCGGTTCTTAGTCTATAACAGTCTTAAAAATCTACTTTCTAAGACAGTTTTCTAGATAACTGTCTTGGAATATTTTTTTTTTAAATAAAAAACTTTGACTATTCTAAGACGATTTTTTTTTTTATAAAAGCCGTCTTAAAAGTCAACTTTCTAAGACGTTTTTTTATATAACCATTGTAGAATGTCTTTTTTGAATAAAAAAAAAGTATTCTAAGACGATTTTTTTTGCAAAAATCGTCTTAGAAGTCTTCTTTCTAAGACGATTTTCTAGAGAACCGTCTTAGAATATCTTTTTATAAAAAATTACAATTTTTCACGAAATACTTGTGGTTTCAGAAACCTTATATAAAAACAAATAGTCAGTTAATTTTTAAAAGAATTTAATTTTAACACATTATTAGTGTAATTTATGTATATTATCAACTTATAAATTTTTTCCCACCTACCATACTACCACTACAGCTTCCCCCACAACTTCCTAACCACTGATCTTGCCACCTGGCATTTCCACTCTGTAAATCGTTCCCGTGGATCCCATCCCTAGTATCTTATCGGACATCGACAAATACTCTAGCACGCCTTCGCTGTGAAATTCAAACGCTGGAACGCCGTTAACTTCCACAGTCCCACCTCATCGCCAAAACGCCAGTTGTAGTTCGCGTGGAAGCAGCGTGTTCCGTCCACAAGCACGAGCGCATTCCCTTTCTACGACGGAAAGGGAAGCGAAAGAAAAGAAGCTGCCACGATGCTCTATGCCCTTAGCTCCTTCCCTAACAACCGGCGTAGAGCGGTGGAGTGTGACGTCATTCTTGTTCTGCTACGGAGCGCCGATTCTGGACTTGAGAGGAGCGTTGAGGTTATTGGGGTTTAGGCAAAATCCAAAGAGGGGAGGAACCGATGGAACCATAAAGGGCATGAGTGAAGAGGGAACCCTGACGGGTAGTCAGATGGTCAAAAATACTAAAGAGTGTAAGAAAAAAGGGAGACATTTAAAATAGCTGAAAACCTTGTAAGATAGTTTTGCAAAACCCGTCTTAGAATCACATAATTTTAAAACCATCTTAAAATGGTAGTTTATAAGACGGTTTTTGCGAAACCGTCTTAGAATTATTGTATTTATTTACAAATTGTCACCGCGTTTCTTTCTAAGACAATTTTGGATAAACCGACGTTAAATCAACATAATACAAAGGCTCCTTTTGTAGTAGTGCCGATACATGTAAAATAAATTGGAGCATTAAAAAAATTAAGGTATTTAAAAGTAACGAAATACTATACTATTGTACTAGTAACTGCATAGATATGCTTGTTTGTAGTTAAGAAAATAATTTTTTTTGGAATAATATGAAGTGCTCAAAAGTTAAGAAATACTGCTTCTCAAATAGTTCAACCAAAATAAATATTAATAATAATACATACGAAAACATTTTTTAAATAGAATATTTAAACATGACATTTTCAAGAGCTCTAAATTCATTTGATTTTTTTAAAGAGAATTCACTTTAAAAAATTATAAAATAATTGCAATGTAATTATAATAATTGATTGGAATCAGATTTTTTTATAATTATAATATAATAATGAAAATGATTAACAATAAATAATTTATAATAATTATTCACCTATTATACTTTTTTATTGCATAATAATAATAATAATTTTATTATTAAAAAAACTATTTATTAACGGATGTAAGTAAGAAAAAAAAACTAATTGTTATTAATGAATATGAAATTGCTAAAAATATTTTATACATAATTTCGAATAGATTTAAATGTAATTTTGGTTTTTTTTAATATATGATTTTGGTATTTTATTTTAAAATAGAGATATTTGGTCTCTTTATATT
>PYAF01003659.1:193507-219654 GCA_007407185.1 Glycine tomentella
TCTCTCTCTCTCTCTCTCTCTCTCTCTCTCTCTCTCTCTCTCTCTCTCTCTCTCTCTCTCTCTCTCTCTCTCTCTCAGCTGCTCATTCTCTACAGCTTCTTCCTTTACAACATCTTCCATCCTCTTCCCATTTAAAACTACTTCTAAATCCTCTTCTCCTCAACTATGCCCCTCTTTTCCTTGCAAACATCATACTCTCCGTCTCAGACCCGTCTCAGTCTCGGTCTCAACCGCTTCAACCCCAACCCCTTCCATCCAAGTCGAAAAATCTCTGCTCTCTCCCACTCCCTCCAAGGTTCTTCCCTTTCAGATTAGGCATGACTTTGACCTCCACCGATTGGAACCTTTTTGCTTCCGTCAAAACCCCCTGTCTGGGTTCCAAAAACTGGCCGAGTTATCAGGTTCGCATAAAACCGGGCGAGTTTCACCGGGTCAAACTGGGTCAGATGCATGGCCAGTTCAATCCCCAACCCAGCCCGGGTATAGCTCCGGTTCCCGGTCCGGTCCGGGTTTCACAACTAGATGATTCCACCCTCACATGATCGTGGTAGTATTAGCTTATGGGATATGCCATTTTTTGCAGTTATACATATATACAAATACTGACAATGTTTTTTTAATAAATTGACAATGCTCAACTTTTATGGAAAGCAAATGAACTTAGATTTACCATGCCACCACCGGTTGTAAAGCAAACATTGATATAGTATCAATTAAAAAGGTAAATGTACAGATATGGTTGTTGTCTATACCTAGGGACCATATTGGACAGGTCGATATTGCAGTAGCAATAAATTGTATGTTTAAATTAAAATTTATAAATTTATTTAATTTTCATTAAACATTTTTTATTGTCAAACTTAAATTTAATTTAAATTTTCAAATTGAGTTTCTAAAAATAATTAAGTCTTATTTCTTTAAAACTGAGTCTTCATGTATAAAGGTACTTTTTTTTAATGTAATAAACGTTACTTTAAGAAGTAACGGAACATATATCATCAAAATAAGTTTACTGCCAAACTTGATTTGGAACGTCACTAAACATATAATCAAAATGAGTTTTTATAAGAGTTTTGTTATTGATAAATGTTAATTGTTAATTGTTAATTTTTGTTTGCAGGAAAAATCGAACCAGTAACATTTTTTTTCTCTTTTGTCCTTTTACTATCTAAATCAATCTTATAAATTCTTGATTTTTTATAAGAGTATTTAATAGGATAATTAGTATTTAAAATTTGTAAAAAAAAATTAAAATACCATTGTTTTGTGTGAGAAGTGAGTTGTTTTACTTGACAAGGGTTTAAAAATAAAATGTTAACCATAATACTATTTTTCAAATTTTAAAAATTTATAGAAACAAAAAGAATGTTGGAAGAGTATTAAGGATGCTATTACACCAAAGAGAGATGCAAAAGACATTCTTTTTATAACATTGTTAGTACAATTAACTAAAATTTAATAGAAAATATGGGTTTTGGTAAGTTCCACTTCTCATATAATGATTTTCTCTCTTGATTTCACGACTAGAAAATATACATTTGATATCGCTTAGTTAACATCGATTTATATAAAAATTGATGTTAATAAATCGACGATGGCATTATTGTAAATATAGGGACATTGTTAAAATCGGTTTTAGGAAGACCGATGTTAAAGTATTAAACTCAACATCGGTTTTGTTTAGAACCGATGTTGTTCTTTATGCGTCAACCCGATTTTGTTTAAAACTAATGTTGTTAGTTACGCATCAACATCAATTTTCCAAAGAAACAATGTTGAGGCTTAACTGTTAATAACAATTTAATAAAAAATGATGTTGGTCCTAATTATAAATTAAATCCAAACATTGTCATTCTCATTTGATTCAATCTATTGGGCGCCCAAACCTTGTGTCTAAAGCCCTGTGTTGGTGTCGAGAGCCTCTTCTCTCATTGCCGATGCTAGTCCAGAGCTTTCATCGCCACTGCCGCTAGTGTCAGGTTCCCTTCTTCTCTTCATTAGTATTATAAGTTGAATTATTTCCCCTGTTCTCTTTTTTGTGTTTCGTGAGAGTAAAAGTGTTTGAGTTTAGTGGGATAAAATAAAACTAGTTCGAATCAGGAATAAACTTGAACACCACAGTAATGATTTAGATTACCTTATATCATTAGCAAAAACAAATGCGTGTGAATTTCATTAATGCAGAACACATGTAGTTCCTTTCAAGAGTTACTTGGAGTAGCTTTGGTATCTTCTTATATTTGATGTTAAAATCCTGAAATACATGAGTTTGAAAGTGTCCAAACCTGCACTTAATGTTGAACTATTTTAGTAGTATTATACTTTTCTAATGGTATCATAGACAGAAAATAATTCAACAATGACAAGAAACTGAAGCCTGAAGCATATATAGCACCTCTAGTTCTTTCTCAACCTATCAACATCAACATTAACAACACCTTTAACCCAAGTTAATTGGGGTCGGTGGTAGATGAACCCAATGATAGATCGGAAATAAGACAAATAAAGAGAAAAAGAGATGGAAAGAAAAAGGGAAAATAATATAAAAGAAAAGGAAAAATAAGTTAAAATAAAAGAAGGGTGAAAGGAGAAAGGGAAAATGAAGAGGAAAAGAACTAAAAAAGGGAACGACTGGAACATAGAGATACTAATGGGTTTAACCCTCCACTAAGCTTATAACTTTTCTCCACTTTGTCCTAAGAACCATTGTCTGCCAATCTATATCCTACTCCATTAGATCTTATTTAACTGTCTTTCCTCAAGTAGGTTTTGGTCTACCTCTACCTTTATTTGTGTCAAGCTCTTGGTAACAAGCTCTTGTTCTTAGGGAGCATCCAATAGTTGTCTCATAACGTGCCCAAACCATATCAATTTATGTTCCCTCATCTTTTCACTCAACGGTAATACTACTACCTTTCGTCGAATATCCTCATTTCCTATTATATCCATCTTTGTATAGTCACACATCCACCTTAACATCCTCATTTCTGCTACCCCTAGTTTATGCTCATGTTGCCTATGTGCTGTCCAACATTCTGTTCCATATAAAATTGTCGATCTTACAACTGTTCTATAAAATTTTCTTTTTAGCTTAAGGGAAATTTTGCGGTCACATAAAAATCCAAATGCACTCCGCCATTTCATCCATCCTGCTCTGATTCTATGATTTACATCCTCATTAATCTCACCACCTTTTTGCAAAATTAATCCCAAGTATCTAAAAACATCTTTCTTGGGTACCTCTTGACCAAGTAGATGCACTGTGTCTTGATCACCATCTCTTGCCAGTAAAAACTCACACTTTATTTACTCCGTCTTGTTCTGGCTTATCGTGAATCCTTTAGACTCCAAAGTGTTTCTCCACAATTGTAGTTTCATATTAACACCATCTTTGGTTTCATCCATAAGCACGATATCATATGCAAAAAGCATACACTATGACACTTCCTCTTGAATATCTACCATTAGTTTCATTAACACTTCATACATTTCTAGCACTGAGTAAGAACTAATAAGTGTTAATAAAGTGTTTAGAGTAAAGAGTACCAATTGTTAGTCTAATAATTTTTGATATGGTAGCATAGGGATGCTTTGTTCATTCCTAAAGAAATTATCAAGATCAACCTTAGTCTTTATTTGAACCAACCTGCTAAAGTTATCCTTGAAATACTTCACTCCATAAACTCTCCCTTTGGCATAGCTGTTTTTACAATTGCAGTTATTACTTCCTAAGTCAAGTTCCCTATAATTAAAGAAAGCCCCTCTAGGATTCTTGGAGACAAAAAGGAGTCATGTACTTGTGAAGTTTTCTTGTCAAGTTTATGTAGTGATTTGGTACCTCTTTCCCTGGCTTATTCCAATTCGCTAGGTATTTGATCTTCCATATATAGGATCCTAGCTTGATGAGGGAAAAAAGATGTTGTTGAAGTAATTTTAGTCATTCTTCCACCATAAGGATTGAAATTCAGTGATGTATCCACCAACTCAATCATCTTCCTCCAAATCCCTTCCAAACCTTATTTGGAAATTGGTTTCTTTACATAATCACATTTCTTTTTCAAGTAGTTGACTGATTGTAGTTGTGTATGAAGCAAAACATCAATCGATGGTGTTATGTTGATTTTAACAACACTGAACCAAGCTAGCTTGTTTCGATGAAATCAGATTGCTTCAAACCCAATTGAGGGAACTTGTCATTCAAGAGAGAAACAACGCTTTCGGAGTCACCAAGGAATAGAGCTACGAAGGTAACTCTTAAAGTCTTTGTTCTATTTTGTAGAAGTGAACAATATTATGAAGAAAAAGATGTAATGCACATAAGTTTTGTATAACATCCTTTTAAATTAATAACAAATGAATAAAATAGTCCAACCAAGTGAATTCAGTGAATGGTAAAATGTTACATGAATACTTCTTGAATTGTAGAAGTGATAGATTCACATCTAAATCATCTTAATCAATATTTATTTCATTTCTTTTTATAATATTTTTTATAAAACATATTAGTATATAAATTATTAAATAGTTATATGTTTTGCTATATATAAATTAGTTATATACTTAACCCGTATAATGCCCGGGTTGAAGCACTAGTTGCTTTAAATTAATTTCAGAGTTTGATATATTATTATTTTTCCCTTACACATTAATGATTAAAGTGAAACACATGTACAACATAAAAAAACAGAGCATACTGAAGGCTTTATTGAACCACTTGGCTTGAACTCCCAATCTATTACATTGTCATAGTTGCCAACGGTAACAACTGATCTAATTACACTCACATCATATCTAACTTCTATAATCTGAAGAAAAAAACCATAGTCTCAATTCTGACAAAATGACATAACTAAACTTATAAAAATAACAAGAATGAACAAACACGTTGAACAAACACATTATTTAAATTTCAAACTATTAAAAATCACCATAAATCTCATACAAAACATTCTATATAGAATATTTTTTATGGCTAGATTCCTAATTTTATTTCGTCTATATATTTATGTGCTAGGTTGTTGTTTTCTTACATGAACACACGTAATTTGTTGGATCAGAAAGCTACAACTACTTGACAACTTACTATAATGAAAACCCATGTCACAAATTGGTTGTCTATGTATTCATCATTGTTGGTACTACGTGACTAAGATTGCTATAGTGTCACTCTCTCAAACTTCTCGCTAAAGTTAGGTTTTTTGCCATGGACACAAGTAAGATTAAATTTAATATTGACTTAATTTAAACTATATACACATTTCAATCATGTTTTGGATGGGAGTTGTCACCCAACTCAAATAATGGATTACCTTGATGGAAAGTGCCTCAGCTTCAATCTGCATGTGTTGCACATTGATTGAAGTAAATGTTCAAATTCAAATGTTTAAGATAAATACGTACATAGTAGATTATACATTCATCGAGAGAAAAGTTATCATTGTCCTCAAGAAGCCTTAAGCCCAGTCTTAGAGAATCTAACCCATACCAACTTCTATAATAAAAATAAGGCTATTATATAAATTGTAAACACTCAAAGTGCTTTGTACCTAATTTTGAAGGTAAAACATTCTATCATTTATTCATTTTTTACAATCCAAAGAACACCGATAATCTAGACATATAGAAGATGTAGCTCATTCTAGTTATCATAATTTATTTATATATACACTACAATATTCTTATTTAACTGATTATTCTGTCATTTGACCTTATAAGGTCTATATATATATTAATCTTCAATGTTCAATTTAATTTGTAGACACTTTTCATTTTCCTATTTATATTGTTATCATGATATTCGTTGTTGGAGATTGTTAGTGATCATCATCACAAGTACAAATGTCTTCCATACTCTGTAATGCTTTGTTTGTTCTGAATGCTTTTATAACGTGTATTTTGTTATTAATGACTATTTCTTTATATACAAGTTATGTTCATTATGAGTTAACCTTAGTTTCCCATTTGAGATTTAATACAATGATTCTTCCGGATAGTTTGGATTAATCGTTGTATTGAATCTTGAATTGTCCATTTTGACAGTTTGGGAAGAGCCATTATGATGAAAGGTTGTCAGCGGTTCTACATGGAAAAACCATTGGTCTTAATCTTGAAGATGATGATTCAACCCTTGATACTTGTCTCACTCCTTTCTTCACACAAATGCCTAACAGAGAAGAAGAATTTGATGACGTCCATGCAAATCGTAATGATCATGATAAAGGAGAATTACTTAACATCGTATAATTTAATCTTACTATACTTGTTTCCATATTTACAATTACATAACTTACTTTATTTAGAGTTGACTTTAATTAATGTTATTTTTTAATAGGCACGTGATTACACCACCGAGCTCCCTTCCTTCTCCTTAGTCAACGCCTTTTTCGTCTACGTTGAAGAAGACTAGAAAAGCAACACGACTTAGATCATTGACTACAAGACCCGTTGGGATGGAGAGACCAGTGGTTCATGTGGATCCTAACACTAAGAAAGTTGATAGTCCCCAAAGAAAGAAATTAAGGACATATTTGGGGATCATTGCTCATGACAAGGTGGATGTTACATTCGTTAATTGGAAAGAAGTTCCTAGAGCTCAGAAGGATTTGATTTGGAGGACATTCAAGTATTTGAATTAAATGTTGAATGTTATGGTAATTGGTTGTAATAAAAATCTTAAAATGTTGAATGTTATTGGCTAACAATTAAATGTATATTTTGTATTGCAGGATTTGATATTTCAGAAGCGTCTGACCAAAGGACAAAGAAGAAAATCCTTAAGATGGTAGGAGAGAGATTGAAGCAGTTTAAGTCAGATTTGACCTTCGAATGGGCTCTAGCACAAGGCAAGGAGGAGGACAATGACATTGTTTGTCAAAAGTACAGTATTAGCAAAGAAAATTCGAACCACTTTTGTCAAAGTCTTAGATACCCTTCATAGGATATTAGTTGACTTGGATTGTTTATGAATTTGACAATGATGCATTATTTTCAAGCGCATTTCTTTGACAAGTTTCTGTCTAATTGTGACAGGATGTAAGAAAGAAGGCTTAGGACATCCATAAACTAAACATTGCCCCTCATGTGTTGTCTCATAGGGGGTAATGATTTACTAGAAGAAAAGTTAATGGAGGAAAAAATAAAAGAAACTATTAGAGCAAGCAGCCCAATCTAGAAGCATAGAAACAATTGTTGATCATCCATCTCCCATTAAACGACACGTGATGTGGAAGATGACTCATACCAAAAAATCTGGTCAGATGATATCTGAGACGACACACAAAATTACAGATAGGATTTAAGTTATTTTTTTTTATTTCAATGGTCAATTTTTATAATAACAACAGTAGTCCACAAACTCATGCAGTATTTTGTTGACTGGATGATTCCCTTGAAGAGTAGTCAGCACAAGGTAGCTTTGTCACCCATGGACGTCAGGATGTATTGATTGTTGCCATTGGTGGACCAGAGCACTCTAGCCGTGTCCATACTGCTGGATCCGGTGTGATGATTAGACAATACTTTGGACTGACTTTAGAAAGCTCCTGCACGTCTACATCGATTAACCTAGAAGAGCTCCATCGATTAATAGAAAATATTACAAAGAAGCTGAAACAAAAAAATCAGGGACGAGCTAGAGCAGTTGATCACTGAAAAAGTGACTCAGACAACTAATGTTGTCCTTCAGCCAGATATAGTTTCAGATAGAACTGTGCAAAAAAATCAAAATCCATAAAACCAATCCAATCTAATCCACTTTAAATCCTTTTAAATGAATTGGTTTCATATCCAAATTCATTTTCTTGGATTTTATATCCAATCAAATTAATTGGATATGGATTGAATATTTGTTTGGATTTTTAAATCCAATACAATTTTTTGGACAATGACGACTAAGGTTTTTTTGGCCAACTTTGCTAGTGCCATTTTTTGGTCAATGTCATCTAGAGTTATTTTGGTCGACATCAACTGATGATGTTTTTAAGTTGTCATCAGTTGAGACTATTTTTTGATTAATGTTTGTAAGGGTTATCTCGGACAACGTTGGTTGAGACTATTTTTTGGTCGATGTCGTCCAAAGTCTTTTTGGCCGACATCAGTTGAGACTATTTTTTTGTTGACGTCAACTATAATTTTTTTGTCGATGTCTGTCGAGATTATTTTTTGATCGACATCAGGTAGGTTTTTTTGCTCGACTAGGGTTTTTTTGGTCGACGTCAAACGAGACTATTTTGTAGTCGGCATCGACCGGAAAACATCATCGACCAACATCGGCCAAAAAAACCTAGCTGACGTCGGCCAAAATATTCCCCCAATTGACTTCAATAAAAAAACCTAGTTGATGTTAACAAAAAATATCCCTAGCTAATGCCAGCCAAAAGAAATAGTCATGGTTAATGTTGGCAAACAAATCCTAATTGATGCTAACAAAAATATTGTTTCAACCAGTGTTAGCAAAAAAACATAGCCAATGTTGACAAAAAAATAGTCTTGACAAATGTTGGCCAACGAATATCAACGACCGACATTGGCCAAAAAAATCGTTACCGATGTTTGACACAAAACCCTAACCAACATCAGGTAAAAACTAGTCATGATCGATACTGATTGAAAAACCCTTTGTTGATGTCGGTCTCAATAAAAAAGTAATACTAGCCGACCTCAACAAAAAGGTAACCCTACCTAAGATAGACCAAAAACATCATTGACCAATGTCGACCCAAGATGCACTGACTGATGTGAGTCAAAAGACAGTTATGGTTGATATCAGGCTAAAAAGGTCTGGACTGATGTCTGTCAAATTGTCCTTGTTAAGGTGGACCAAAAATATACTAACCAAGATTGATTGAAAATAGTCTTGATCAAGGTCGGTTGAAAATGGCTCTTAAATAGACAAGTACTACTTTTTCACCTTTTAGCATTTAATTGCTAAAATTTGTAAAAGAAAATCCTTATAACATTTAAGTGGATATAAATTGGATATGACCAAATCCATATCCACTTAAATAGATTGGATCTTGAATCTAAATTGTTTTAAAAAAAATATGGATATAAATTTAAAATCCAATCCATTTTTAAATAGATATGGATTGGATATGGATTGAATTCTTAAATATTCAATCCATGCCTACCCTAGTCCTAGATGCAATCCCAGGGACTCGTACCGCCTTTTGAGTCTGAGGTTGGTCCTTCTGTTGCCCGTGTCAGCACAAAGAAAAACTTTGTGGATCCCTCAGGGCAGGACCCAAACACGGGTGCATTAGACAGATGTGTGTTGTATGTTGATGACAATCCTCCCCACCTGGTTGCCCTTGGAAGAGTTTATGAGGGGTCGAAAATCGTCCACAACGTCCCTTTGAGAAATGATCAAGTGAAGGTCGGTGTTGAGGAAGTTTGAGATGTTGATGCTCGTGTCCTTATACCCACTCAAGAAGGTCAGTTAATGGGGAAAGCCCTTAACAACTTCCTTTCTTGGCCGACACATCTTGCAACCTTTTTCGAAACAAGTATTTCCTTTTGTTGTGTTTGTTATTATTAAAAAAGATTTGTTACAAATAAAGTGTTGACTGTCATTGACTTATGTTTATCAACTGTGTTGGATAAACAGGGACATAAGGGACCAGCGAAACCTTTAGATATGCAGAAACCTGATGACGATCTCCTATAACTGATGACATTGACGATCCCACAACTTTTCCTAAAGCCTATGTAGATGTCGTGGGATTCAACTGTGTTTGGGGTGTATAATGAAGTCCCTTTGTACATAAAGCATGAAGGTCTTTCTGAAATAGCACATGATGGTCAATGTCTCAACATCTCTGTTATACAAATGAGGAATCTTTAAGTTACTTTACATTATAATCAATTACATAAACTGATTGTTTTAAATTGATACATAATTTACTTTATTTTTACAACAATAGCATATGAATGAGTTAAGTCTATGATCGAGGAATGCCTTTATGTATGGATTCCTTGAGCCGAAGTCTATATAGATATCTGGGCAATCAAAATTTGAATTTGAGGATTATATTGAGGAATGGATGCAAAATTCACAGAGAGATGCCTACCTAGGAGCCTACTTGAATAGGTGAGTAAAACTCAACAAATCAATTTAAATAATGTATGCACTATAATAACTTAATGTTCTCCAATGCAGTGCACATTGACAACTGGTCGTTATATGTCCTAAGGACAATGTTTTTGCCTGGTTTTGTTCCTTGCACAATAAACCCGATAACTACTTGAAAGGAATTATTAACATGTCAGTTGTAATTTGTAAGACATTTACTTTATCATTTGTAATATATCAATATTTTAATTGTACAATACGAATGTATGTTTCTCTTAACCACTGCTTTGAAAGGATTCAACGATATTCAAGGAAGCAAATCCAAGGTTATTGCTAAATGAATTCCAGTTAAAGTAAATCATTTAAACAATGGTTGATGTCTTAAAAATTACATTTATTACTGTATATACTAATTTTTCGTTAACTTTGAATATTTGAATAACTTATTGAATTTAGTTTAATAAATGGTAATTGTTTACTTCAAAACTAATTTCATTTGTTATACTTATTATTATTTATACTGATTAAGTTATGTTTTATTATATCATGCATTATTTTATTGATCCAAGACCATTTGAACTAGAGAGATTAAAGACAATTCGCATTCAATGGACAATATCTTATCTCAGAGTTAAAAATGAAACATTAGGTGTTGAAGGAATTTTACAATTGTATAGATAGTTTAATTATAACCTGCTATAGTAGATGATTTTAGTATTGACATTATTGTTTTCTTTAACAATTTCTTATAATTAATAGTAATTATTCAATAATAATATAAAAAATATACTATGAAACTGTCTGGATTGGTTTGTTTTTTAATTTGCAACTTTGGATAATATTAAAAAATAGACATAATATTAAATTCTTTTTGCAAAAACCAACACCAATTTTTCTAAAAATCGATGTTGTGGTGCATAAATCAACATCGATTTTCAGAAAAATCTATGTTGATGTACAACTGACAACATCTATTTTCCTAAAAATCGTTGTTGTGTTACACCTAACAACATCAGTTTTCCTGAATATCGATGTTGTCGTGTGCAACACAACATCGATTGTTCTGAAAACCTATGTTGAGTTTTGTATATTTTACATTTTTTGGTTTATTTCTTATTATACGATATCGATTTTCTTAAAAACACATGTTATGTAGTGTATGTTAACATCGATTTTTGAAAATCAATGTTAACATTGATTCTTTTAACGTTAGTGGTTTCAACATCAGTTAAAAAGTGACGTTGAAAGTAAAAAACAACCAATGTTGAAAATCTCTTTTCTAGTAGTGTTTAGAAGTAAAACATATTAAAATTGATGATTTTCAATAAATTTTTGCAAATCACCTTGAGCATTAGAAAGAGACTGCTAGAGAAAGTCCATTAGCTTTCCTTTTATACAAAATTATGACACATGTAAACTTATTTATACTACCTTAAATTGTATTTTCTTTAAAAGTTAGTTTTTTTTATCCAAGAATGGTTTTAAATATGTTGGCCAATAATACTATTTTTTAAAATTTTAAAAATTAAAATTGAAAAGATAGAAAAAGTTTTGTATGAGTATTAAGTAAGCTATCACTCCAAATAATGACATGTGTAAAAGCTTTTCATTGATGGTACCTTAAGTTGTATTTTCTATAGACATGGTTTTTTTTTTAACTAGACATATGTTATTAATGTAGTATTTATACACAAAGGGTCTAGTTCAATTGGTTGAGTAGAGTGTGTGAGTTTTGTAAACCGTTAGTCATGTGCTCAATTTCTACCAATACAAAAATGTAATATTTATAGGCATACATATATTAAAAAAGGAATTTTCCAATAACAATAATAATAATACATTTAATGTAGCATTTAATGTAATATTTGGTATTTCATATATATATAATATGTAGCATTTAATGTATTATTTGATATACTACTCTCTTTAGTCTCAAATATAAGGAAAAAAAAGATTTGTCATGCTAAATAAGAAAGTTAGTTAATAACATTTAATTACATCAATTTTAATTATTTTTTTTCAACTTATCCTTCATTGGAATTTGGTATTGAGATAAGAAAGAATCATTGAAATTAGAATCTCAATTAAATGAAAGGTATTTTAGAGATAATAGTATTAAATAGAGTAAAATTTGTTACAATTTTTTTTTTAATATTTGAGACTAAGTTTCTTATATTTGCAGCCAAAAAGGAAATATTAAAAAAAAAACTAAAAATTACGTATTTCATTACCCGGAGTCTCTACGGGACATTGTATGTAGTCTTACCCTTGCAAATGCTAAGAGATTGTTTACGAATTTGAATTTATGACCAACAAGTCACTAAAACATAACTTTACCACTATTGCAGGACTCGTCCTCAAAGGAAATATTACATATATACACATATATATATATATATGTTTAATAATAAATTAAATGCTACATTAAAGGAAATATTATATATATATTTAATATAGCATTTAGTTTAGTATTTAACATATAATTTATATTTAATGTAATATTTAATGTAGTATTTGACATATAATATACATTTAATGTAGAATTTGATTTTTAATATTTCTTACACATTATAAATATTTAAGTTTAATAACTTTATTAAACATTATATTCATGAAATATAATATATTTAACAAGTGTGTTATAAAATTCAGATATCTATTATTATGAAGAAAAAAAATAATGATTAATAAGCTCTTTTTTTTTGTGTAAATGAAAACGTGCTAGGATGGATAAAGTAATAGTCTCTTGCCTCATGCGGATAAATATTTATCTCGCTTCCATCTTTATGTGTCCAAGTATAAGAAAAAGTTGATATCTATATAATATCTATTTTATAAAAGTAAAATTAAATATAAATAAATCATGACATAAAAAATATAAAATAGTATTACCTATTTTAAAAGTAATTAAAAATATAAATTCAATATGCATCTGTTTAAAAAAAAAGTATGGCTCGCAAAAAAAAGTTAAGTTTTCAAATTCATATAAATAGTAAATATAAAAAATAGTCAAGTTTGCAAAATATTCTTGGTTGAAAAAAATAAAAATGGTAATTCATTATTTTTTACTATAAATTATTTTTAGAAAAATAGTTAAGTTTTCAAATTCATTTAAAGAGTACAATTATTACTATGTTTTTACAATAATTTTGAATGAGTCACACTTATTATTTTATAAATAAATGCATATATTTTAACTTATATTGTTTTTGGTAATATACAATTTTTGTAATACATTTATATGTGGTGAGAGATAGGAGAGATTTAAAATTTAATGTCTATGAAACAGGAGAAATGAGAAAGTTTTTTAAAAATTTAATGAGGTGAGAGAAGGAAGAGATATGATTTTTTAAATTGAAAAGTAAATTATTATAATATCCTTAATTAAAGTCATTATAATAAAGAATCTCATTGCTGATTTTTCTGTCCAAAATTCATGGTGTTAGTTGTTAACACATTCATACTAAAAAAGAGTATGAGTGCATAAGCATTTTCCATTAAATAATATAGCATTTAGTTTAGTATTTAACATATAATTTATATTTAATGTAGTATTTGATTTTTAATATTTCTTACACATTATAAATATTTAAATTTAATAAATTTATTAAACATTATATTTATGAAATATAAGTGTGTCATAAAATTCAGATATTTATTATTATGAAGAAAAAATAATAATTAATAAGCTTTCTTTTGTGTGTAAATGAAATCGTGGTAGGATGGATAAAAGTAATAGTCTCTTGTCTCATGTGGATAAATATTTATCTCGCATCCATCTTTATTGCCCAAGAATGAGAAAAAGTTGATATCTATATAATATCTATTTTATAAAAGTTAAATTAAATATAAATAAATCATGACATAAAAAAATATAAGATATTATTACCTATTTTTAAAAGTAATTAAAAATATGTATTTTAAATATCTATTTTTAATGAGGTGAGAGAAGAAAGAGATATGATTGTTTAAATTGAAAAGTAAGTTATTATATTATCCTTAGTTATTATAATAAAGAATCTCATTGGTGATTTTTCTATCCAAAATTTAAAGCACTCATACTAAAAATAGAGTATCAGTGCATAAGTATTCCCCATTAAATAATTATAAAAACAAAATTCAACCCCCACTTTGAAACACTCTTGGATCTGTCCTTGGGTACCAATATCTTTGTCGTTCCTAATTTTGCACCTATAAATAAATGTTTGCCCCTTGAAACATCATAACCAGAATTTTAAAAAACTCTCCATTACCCGAAGGCTCCATGTTATGCATGGGTAAAGATGAGAGATATTATATGTAGTCTTAATCTTGCAAATGTAAAAAAAGATTATTTCTGAATCCAAATCCAAATCCATGACCAACAAGTCACAATTTCACCACTATGTCAGAGCTCTCCCTCAGAGGAAATATTATATATATGTTAAATACTAAATTAAATGCTACATTAAAGGAAACATTATATATATATATATATATAATGTAACATTTAGTTTAGTATTTAACATATAATTTATATTTAATGGAACATTTAGTGTAGTATTTGACATATAATATATATTTAATGCAACATTTAATGTAGTATTTGATTTAATATTTCTTACACATTATAAATATTTAAATTTAATAACTTTATAAACATTATATTTATGAAATATAATATATTTAACAAGTGTGTTATAAAATTCTAATATCTATTCTTATGTGAAGAAAAAAAAATAATTAATAAGCTTTCTTTTGTGTGTAAATGAAAACGTGGCAGGATAGATAAAAGTAATAGTCTCTTGTCTCATGTGGATAAATATTTATATCGCGTCCATCTTTATATGCTTAAGTATAAGAAAAAGTTGATATCTATATAATATCTATTTTATAAAAGTAAAATTTAAAATAAATAAATCATGACGTAAAAAAATACAAAATATTATTACGTATTTTTAAAAGTAATTAAAAATATAAATTAAATTAAAAAAAGTTAAGTTTTCAAATTAATTTAAATAGTAAATATAAAAAAATACTTAAGTTTGTAAAACGTTCTTGGTTGAATAAAATAAAAATAGTAATTCAATATTTTTACTATAAATTACTTTTGAAAAATAGTTAAGTTTTCATATTCATTTAAAGAGTATAATTATTACTATTTTTTAAAAATAATTTTGAATGAGTCACACTTATTATTTTATAAATAAATGGATATATTTTAACTTATATTGTTTTTGGTAATATACAATTTTTATAATACATTTATATGCGGTGAGAGATGAGAGAGATTGAAGATTTAATGTCTATGAAAGAGGAGAGATGAGAAATTTTTTAAAAATTTAATGAGGTGAGAGAAGAAAGAGATATGATTTTTTTAAATTGAAAAGTAAATTATTACAATATCATTAGTTAAAGCCATTATAACAAAGAATATCATTGATGGTTTTTCTGTCCAAAATTCATGGTGTTGGTTGTTAAAACTCATACTAAAAAAAAGTATGGGTGCATAAGCATTCCCCATTAAATAATTATAAAAATAAAATTCGACCCCCACTTTGATTATTGTCATCATTAATATTATAATATCTTTGTCGTTCATAAAGTTGCACCTATAAATAAATGTTTCCCCCTTGAAACATCACAACCACAAATTAACATCTTAGAAAATTCTGAAATAAATTTATAGATTTAGAGAAGACTCATGGCAAAGAATGAGATGAAAATTATTGGAGTTGTGATTATGACTATGATTATGCTGGGTTTCTCACAAGCTAATTACAATCCTTCATTTGAGAAAATTGTTTGTCGTCTCATATGTGAGAATAAATGTAAAAAATTCCTAGTAATTCCACCAGGTTTAATTTTCTATCTAATATGTTATCATACATTATAAATTGTCATGGCATGCCCATCGATGTTGCCCACGATTGTATCAGTAGTTGTGGCTTGACCAAATCGGTTGACTTCAACAATGGTACTCATTTCTCACAACATTGGTATCTTTTTAAGATTTTATAATTATTCTTTATAATTGATTCTATTTTTACATGTTCTTGTTAATTCACTTATGTGTCAGATTCTCGTGGGTTTGCAACCGACGTGATGAATCCTTATGGAGTTAAGTGTTACAAGAAGTAATATTTTAATTCGATACAAAAATGTTCAAGAACATGTTAAGAGAAATAATACCCATGTATCATTTCAATAAACAAATCTTAATCAATGAGTCATATTTAGTTTTTATCTTTTGTATATCTTTTGTCTAATTATTTTTCTTCATTTTTCTTATCTTTTTTATATAATATTAATGATGACACTAATAAATTATTAGACACAAGGGAAAACATGTGCGCAGAATTATTGATGATCACCACATAAAAATCTCAACAAATTATTTTATGAGCTTAACAACACATTCTACAAAATAAATCTAACTGAATTTTTTTTCTTTATGTATGAAAAAAAAATTATGTGTGTAACAAATTGAAAAATCCACCATCCTACTTTTAGTAAGTTTAATTTATATATGACAACTTTTAGGATGGACCACCTTCATAAGTGGTCCATCATACAAAACAATTATAATCCTAGAATTTTGAGATTCATATGAGGTGCACAAATATGTGATAGACCCTCCCTATTAAAACATTCCCTTGTTCATCATTGGTGTCATTTTTCGTCCTATGCTGCAGTCAGAGGCGATTTTTGGTGTGACACAACTTTTTCCCCCTCTATCTATCGCTCCACAACAATGACTAGTGACCACCACTTCAAACATTCCTTCATTCCTCCAACGCTGCCTTTAATGGATGTTGCTTCTAACATCCCCTCCTTCCCTTTCCTCCCTCCGATGCGTGTTTCAACTTCCCCTTCTTCCCCTTCTGAAATTGCCTTTGATATCCTTTTCCTCCCTGTGACATTGCTCACACTATCGCTCATTGTAGTTCATTTTGTTCTACCTCTCACGTGCATCGTTGGTGTTGTCGAAGACCACTTCGCACATGCATTCCTCTATCTTGTCCATATAACTTTTACGTTGATCTTGATCTCAGTAAGATTGATCAACAATAATAGTTAATGTAACATTTAATGTAGCATTTGGTATACTCCCTATGTTCCAATTTATAAGATCCAAGTTTAAAATGATATTGTTCTTTTTTTTTTATAAGACTCAATCTACAATGTATCTTGCATTAATTCTATTAAGTAACTTAACTATTTTCCATAATCTTTGTGAAATAGACAATTGAGTCTTATAAATAGGAACAAAGGAAATATTATATATATTTAATGTAGTATTTGATAAATGTAATGTAGTATTAAACACATAATATATTTTTAATGCAACATTTATTGTATTAATTATAAAAACAATATATTTGTTATAGTATTTAATGTAGTATTTTTTCATTTAATTTAGTATTATACTAGTATATCTTTAATGTAGTATTAGACATATAATACAACGTTTATGTAGCAATTATAAAAAAATCCTTTTATTTTAATATAGTATTTATTATATTATTCAATGATATTTTTTTATTTGTAAGAGTCAAAGATAATGTTAAGAAATTTACAATAATTCACACACTCTAATGAACTAACTTATCTATACCCTTTTAACATGTAATATTTGATAGATTTATAATAGTTATTACACATTATAAATATTTAAATTTAATTGTATTATTAAACATTATTTTCAAAATACAATATATTTAACAAGCGTGTTGTAAATCTTTGTTAGCTTTAGATTCCTATGAATAATAAATATTAAGAATCGTTCTTTTGTGCTTAAATGAAAGTATGGCAGGATGGGTAAAACTATTAGTCTTTTGTGCTCACCTTCATATATGCACACATACTTGTTAATCAGATATTATAGCTCACAAGTTTTAACAATATTCATGGATGAGTGTATATATATCTATATCTATATATATATATATATATATATATATTCTATACAGGGTAGAAGCGACTGTAACGACCTAAAATTATTCTAGATATTATATTTTTATTAGGGTTAAATTTTTAAGAATCGTTAAATAATTTTTATTACTATTTTATTTTTACTAAACAGATCCTATTATAAATTCTAAAATGTATAAATTATAGAAGTTGATAAACTGATATATATTATACGTAGCCACAGTCCTTGTTACAAAAGTCAGCATTAAACAAGTACAAGATTTTCCATACACCAGCCTAGTTCATATCTTCATTCCTACACCACCACCAATCCAGGGCATCAAGGAAACTGACTACTGTTGCCATCTAAAAAATGAAACAAATCTAGTGAGAAATAAAATTTTTTCAGTAGGCAAAATTAAACCACCAAACACGTTAGTATGTTAGTAAATCATCAATATATTCAAATATATCCATAAAATAATTATGCAAACTATATGAATGCATGAAATGAATTTTCCCAAGGTGCACATGGCCTCTACATATTGTACTGTACATAGCTACACCTCGTTCTGGATGTAGACGCTACGATCATCTTACCAAACATGCATGATTTATTCCATGTATCTGCACCTAGTCACTACATGTACTATGTGTAGTATCAAATATCGTTTCACAAATCTCGTACTGGACTTGGAAACATAAATCAACATATCATCAATCAAGATCCATTCATAATAAATTCATAAGCAAAATACATACCACCTTATGAAAAGATGTTGTTATCATAACATCATACATACCACAAGTATGGTTAAACCACCATACCTTATTAAAGCAAAATTATACCAACTTAGGCATAATAATTGAATATCTTCATGCTGCAGAAAAATCATGTTAGTAGTCTAACTAAAAAATCATAATATATCTTTCAAATAATTTCTAATTCCTTTAAACTTTCACAAGAAAAGATTATAACCTAGCATGCATCTTAATCTCCTTTCACCTACCACCTTACTACTTCATCCTCAAATTTAATCACTCAAGCATTTGAACCATTTATCTACATACCATTCAACCTCTACTTCTAGAAATTAATTCAAAATAATCCCATAATGAAAATATAAACAAACAGCCCAAATATCATCAAAATCACTTCCAAAGATAACCAAATATAATTCCAAATATCACTAATATTTCAGCCTATAAATCATCACCTATCCTATGGTTTAAATCAACATTTTCACATCATAAAATACCTTCTAATAACATGAAATTACAGCCTAAAATAGTAACCATAAATCTGTACATTTAAACATATAAATTAGTCCAAATAATTTCTTAACTAGAGATTGAAGTCTAGCCTACCTCAAGTGAGTTTGATTTTTGAAAAAGAATGAAGTAAGGGTTGTCTTCCTTGGAAAATCCTCTAAGAAATGAAGTCTTAAAGAAGAAAGTGGTAGAAAAAAGGCATAGTCAAAAGCAAGCAAAGGAGGTAGGAAGTGAAAAGTGGGTGCAAGGAGCAAGTAGTAGTGGAATAGGCTGAAAATTTACGTGCACAAATTTTGGGAGTACCCAAGCTATTTATACTAAGTTATTTAGTTAGATAGTAAGCGAAGTAATTAGATTTCAACTAGGTTAATATTTAGTTTAGTTACAAGGTAACTTTCTTTGAAGATATTATCCTAATCCTAATCATGACAATTATTCTTTCATTTATGGCTCAAGTGCATGTGGAGTTTGCTATATAAATGGATTTCCTTCGATTTGTGCCTAGAACTACACATACATGGCTGAAGATAAAGCAAGATTCCTTCATTTAATGCTTGATTTCCACCTTGAAGGCCACCTAGAAAGGTTGGTTCAAAAAGCTTATCTTCATTGACTTACCATTGACTTTGGTTTACCAAACTTTTCTTCCTATTAGTTCACTTAGCTATGCCTATTTTATGGCTATTGCACGTGAATCCACTTCTGAATAGTCCAAATTTGAGCTGAATATTTGATTCCTTGGGCCAAAATTCCAAGAGTTACAAGTTGTGCCTAATCCAAAAGGTCCAAAAGGCTAGAAACACTTAACCAGATGGGGTTCACTCATTGTTTATTTTGTACCAATCTACTAATCCAAAAATTCTCATATTCTAGTATGTTAAACTAGACTTCTTAAAATTTCTAACAAGGTATCATATGCATTATTTGGAGTTATAAAACTTTGGCTATAACATTTTTAATCTAGACTTCAAAACTGCCAGCAAGCTTAGAAATTACACACTGACATCTCTTAATGTTTTAATTACTGCAAGCAATACACAAACTAGATTTATCTAAAATGTTTATATGTTGTAGTAGACATCTATATCTTTAATTCAATATATCACAGACTAAATTTGGATAAGAATTGAGAGAGAAATAAATTTCTCAATTCGGATGGCAGAAATGGAAGTTTTGGGCAGCTTATGTTCAAATAAAATTTATCCTATTCTTTTTGTATTCAACTATCATCCTACTTCTATAATTAAATCATAAATATAACTCATAATATAATTTGAGGACTTTACAGCAATGAAGGGGAAAATGAGGTTTAAAGCATACAAAAATTAAATGGAAAGCAGAAACAAAAACAAATTTCGCATGGCTGAGAATTAGAAAAATATGCAGAAATTATAAATTTAAAGCATTAAAGTTAAACTCTCAAGCGTGAAAAGTCATCAAGATGGGAGGGAATAGATGAGAAGAGAAAGATACAATTATGCAGAAAACATGTAAAGATGAAAGATGAGAAAAGATGATAATATTTCTCAAAAATTTAGATTACAAGATTGGGAGAGAACTCTCACAATTGAATTGAGAGTTTTCTACACACACACACACACACACACACACACACACACACACACACAAACATACTAAATATGAAAAATAACTTTTAAAAAAAAACTCTGACCAAAAAGAAGATGGCATTACAGAGCAATGAATTTTTATTTGCAACAAGTGTCACTATTTGGGGGAAAATCTTTCAACCATTATTTATAAAAGTGATAAAATATAACATTATTCATTTTTGTATCTGTTATGGATTTTACTTGTCAATATATCTTTGTCATTCCTAATTTTGTGCCTATAAATTATTGTTTGCCCCTTGAAATATCACAAAAAGAATTTAACATCTTAGACAAATTCTAAGATAGATTTATAGATTTAGAGAAGAGTTATGGCAAAAAATGAGATGAAAATTATTGGAATCGTGATTATGATCATGATTACGTTGGACTTCTCACATGCTGATTATAATCTATCATTTGTGCAAATTGGATCAAACCATTGCCTAACAGACCCTTTTGCCAAATTCTATGTAGTACAAACACTACTAGAAAATATGCCTTTAACATCGTTATTTTATTAAACCGATGTTAAAAAAAGCACGGTGGTATAATTGTAAATAAGTCGTTAACATTGGTTTTTTAAAAAATCGATGTTGTATGTCGATATTAGCATCTGTTTTTATAAAAATTGATGTTAGTTGATCAATTGTTAACATCGATTTCTATGAAATCGATGTTGTATTTTTCCCAAATTAAAATCAGTTTCATTCTCTTTCTTCTCTTTTCATGTTCACTCTCACCCTCACCACTCTCAATTGCGGCACTACTCACTCCATTCCTTCTACTCTCTTCTCTTCTCCCTTCTCACAAACACACAAAATCGATGCGTATCGAGAAGCGATAAAACCACGTAGTGTTAACAACTCCAGCGGCATGCAGAGCGGAACCCTAACCTCATTTTTGCTCCATGTGATCTTTCTTAACGTGATTACTCTTCAATTTCTTCAATATTCTTTCTTCCTCTTCCGATGCCGGTGTGTTAGGATTTTCGATTTCAATCTCACAGGATGAGGAAGAGAAGTATGTTGGACGAATTGTTAACGACAACATCCATCCCGAACTCTGAGAAAAATATGTGGTTGTTGTTGTTCTGACAATCCGAGGAAGATGGTGGTGGTTTGTTTTGGACGAGGATTAATTTGACGAGGAACCATGTGAGGTTGTCGATTCGACACCTTCGAAGAAGGTGGAAGAAGAGACACAATTTTACGGTTTCAAAAAGAAGCTTCTCAAATGCGGACACGATTGGGAATTCCCTAACTTCGATGATGTCGTAACTAGTTAGTCTTAGTCATAGAAAAAGAAATCTTCAATGTTCAATCAATTGATGGAAAATTTAGCTATTTACCACCTACAAAGATGTAAGGTTAGAGGAAGAGTGAAGGGAGAAGGGGGGAGGGGAGAGGAAAGGAAGACAAGGATGAATTAATTTTCCAACCACAATGTACATCTTTTATTGTTCTAATCTGTCTACAATATCTGTATTTTTGTTGTTTTTTGCAACCAGATGAAAGGTTTATTATGTGGGCATATATTTTTAATTTTTTTGAGATGCATGAAACTTTGGTCTCAAAATATGACTCTAATTGAAATGAAAATGTTGTAACCATCTTTGCAGTCCATTGAAATGATTATGCCTTCTTCTAGTTAGTTTCTATTTGCTAGCACTTTGGTTACTTTAGAATAATTGTTGTTGATAAATTGATCAGTCTAGGGAACTAAAAACATCAACATTTGTGCATCATTGTGAAAGCCAATTGAAAATTAAGCTAGCTTTTGGTATAATTCTTTTATACAAATTGGGGTTATTCCATTTATTCTTATTAGATTTTGCAGCTTCTTTCATATTCTTTTTGGCTACAAGTTATTCCATATTTCGATGTTAACTTGGAATTACACTTTTATTCATTAGCTTGATGGATATTGCAGTCACTATCTCTTATAACTAATTTGGAATTTATTTATATGGTTACTCCATATGCCTTTGGCTAGAAGGGAAGAGAAGCTGGCAGTGGGCTCTGTTCAATTCCTTCGAATTCAATGTTGCATGTTAATATTGAATTGGTATCCTTCAAGCCTATCATAAACATTAATGGTGACTCCAAGTTGATTAAAAGATTTTGAAAGAAGAAGAGGGTGCTTTCACTGCCAATGAGGGTGCAAATGTTACGGGCAAGAAAACAATACTCATTTAAGCTCAACAGGTTTAACCACTTGGGTTGATGGGTTATTGATGTAGTTGATATGAATCATAATGGATCTAGAATTGTAAGGATTAACGTCATAAGATGCAAGAGGAAATTTCAAATCTATGGCCATGGTCAGATGTTTCATTATAATCTATATTATCAGAATCTTTCTATGACTCTAATTTTTCTATTTATGATTTCTTTCATTTCCTTTAGTGTTAAAATTATTAGCATATAAGTAGTGAATCACATAAACTATGTTACTCACTTGTGAGGTTAGTTTAAAAATGAAATATAATAATTTGCCAAAAATTATGATGAAAGAATAATTAAGTTCATATATATTCTATACTAAAATTGTGAGTTGTGACTAGTATCATGTTAATGTTCCCAAATCTAGTGTCACTTGATGTTATTGGAGAGAAAGGTTTAATGTTCTTTTGCCCATGTTATCTACCAATTCAATTTCAATTTACTTTAACGATTAATCATCACCATTTTTTTAAATGACAATGTTAAAGGAAATGTATTAACTTCTACATCTAGACGCACAATAGTACAATCACACAAATAATAACGATACAATGACTATTGTTGTGGTCACCAGAGACAAACAATACAAATTGCACCGCGTAACTTGTATATAGCTTCTTTCTAGAATGGTTTTCTGGGTAAATACTCCTATTGTAAAAAGTGTGTTGTTTCTTTAAAGTAAGAAGGTACTGCAACTATAATTTTATTTGTTGTGAAAATTAAAATCTAAGAAGAAAAGGAAAAAAAAAATCCTTAGTTTACTAATTGCTTTTAATGAAATTGTTATGGCAATGAGCTTCACATCTATGCTAGAAGATGACACTGTATTTGAGAAAAGAGGGATTGACGGATTCTAGGGTACATGAGTGAAAGATGTTACGTATGATACGAAAGAAATATTAGTCGTTGGATTCAGATCTTAAGATACCATGAGTAACAGGAAATCGAAACATGCAATAGTGTTTTTTGTCCTTATTTTTTGCACTTTCATTTTGCAGCAGTTGCCAGTGGCAGAATTTTGGTTTGATTATGTGTGTTACCCTTTGCGTGTGTCAGTCATTTTGCAGCAATAGTGTTTTTGTCCTTACGTTTTACACTTTCATTTTGCAGCAGTAGCAAAGTTTTGGTTTTGGTTGTAACTCATGTAAAGAAAACATAATAATATTATTATTATTAACTAATTCGTTATAAGTGGTTAATGTAAAATGTCCTTTAATAAGTATTATGTGATATTTTCACTTTATTACTTTTTAGGTAATTAATCAACTAATGTCAATAATATTTATAAAAATAAAATTTCAAATTATTATTTAATTTTATTTAATTTGATGTTCAATATTAACATATGATATCAATCAACTTTCAATTCACTATTAAATAAATATTAATGTTAGCATATTAATAGAAAAATAAATATTACCTTTAAAATTAAAACAACCATTCTCATAATTATATTTTTATTTTTGAACACTTAAAGTTAAAAGATTATACTTAAAGGTAAAAATAAGTTAAATTGCTAAACATAATTATATATAGTACCCGATATTACATTTACGGTACACCAAAATTTTAAAAAAATAAAAAAATTCAACATTATTATTAAAGGACAAATTTAACTCTAATAAATTTCAACATTTTAATTCTACTTAAAACTAATATTTTATTAAAAAAACATTTTAACTCTAATAATTTCGTGTATTTAAAACACAAATATAATTGGTATTCTTTTAAAGGAAAAATTTATAGTTGTACCATATTTAACAACTTAATAATAATAAAATAATCAAATTAGACAATGACAAAGTTATTTAAGTGTTATAATATTACATAGTCATAATTTCCAACAACTACCATTTTTTGAAAAATTTATTATGATCTAAACATTTATATTCTAATCCTCAATTATCTTAACCATTAATTTTAATTTTATTATACATAAAAATTAAAAAAAATTATATACAATGCATAACGGCTCCATATTATGCACCATAGACCCCATGGACTGATAGATGTGTGGAGTTAGAAATCACTATAATAAAGAATACAACAAATTATTAGTAAAATGATTTAGGGTTTATCAATCATGACCGAGTCTACGGTGCACAATTAGAACTTGTTGCGCACCATGTGAAAGGAAGGCTTGATGAAAAAACAACAATTGGAAGGCCCGATTTACCCTTTAATTCTTGTCTTCTATGTCTTCTTCTTCCCTTTGTTCTCTACTCCCATTGCCTCAAAGGCTCCGCCGTCTCCACCATCGCCCAGGGCAAACCCTTCATCATACCATTGAAATTAGTTGTTTCTCCTTTCCTATTCCCTTATCTTTTACGCCTACCATCGCACTGCGTTTCGGGAAGTGATTTCCTACAACCATTCTGTTTCCTTTACAACAAGTTACATATCTATAAAAAAAATCCGGGAAAACAAAACAAAAATAACAATTTCATGTTCAGATATAACAAATCAATACATCAACACAAACTCAACAAAAATATTAATCAAAAATAAAAAATAAAACCAATTAAGCTTCAAATCTTAAATCCATCACTCTCGGGAAGCCACTGTCAATGGTGAGTCGACAACATCATCGCCATCGTAATCAAGGAAGAAGTTACAAGGTGTGTACATATGCAATTACATTTTTCAGTTAATATCATTTTCATTATTCTTTATTTTTAACAAAAATTCGTTTGTATTATCGTATCCGATCTTCGTGCTAAAAAAAGAAAAACAACATTTACTTATAATTACTTATCTTCAATATTTAGTGTTTTAAATATATGCTATTATTTTATCTGTTTTTTAATTTGCTTTCCATATTCAATTATTATAAATTTCATTGCATTTTCTATAAAAAAAATTATAACTTTTTTCATTTACAATATTTTTTTTCAATTCAAATTCATAAATTTTATAAACCTATGACCATAAAAATAAACTCTTTAAATTAATAAAGTTTTTTTTAAAATTTTTTCTTTTAATAAAAAATATTAAAGAAATACATAAATCAAACTAAATTTATTTTATATTCAAAAACTATCTAACCTAATACACTTATACAATAAAACTATTTAAAATACA
>PYAF01003659.1:225519-243868 GCA_007407185.1 Glycine tomentella
CTTAATAAATAATTCTTTTTAGCCCATAATTAAGAGAAAACTCCTAAAATTATATCCATCATTTTCATACAATTTTCTAATAATTAAGATAGCTTGATTTGAACTTTATTTCAAAATATGTATTAAAATTCTAAAAATCTCACTAGGTAGCTTATTATAATTTCTAATCGATCCATATAAAAATATTGGGGTGTTACAGGACGTCTACTTTGAAGTTGCTTTTTGCAGCTTGTCTTATCATTAGCCATAGCACACTGTTGGCATTCTGTTTTTCCCCTGTGATATACATGCACATTTAATGCTATGTCGTTTCATACTGCGCGCTAATTATGAATTTTTCAATTGATTTGTCTTTTTTGCCCCCAAACATGACGCTTCACACACGTCTGACGGTTACGCGAGACGTGATGCTTCGCACGCATCTGACGGTTATGCAACATTTCGCACGAATCTGACAGTTACACTTACATCCCTCTTTGTGTCGATATATTATCTCCTTTCATTTTCCTTTTCATTTTCTTACTTCATTTCTTCTTCTTTCTGAATATCCTTCGCATTTTTTGAGCCCTCGTTTTTGCTATTTCCAGCATTTCGTCACCTAAGCTTTAGGAAATATGTGCAAAAATAGGTACCCCCACTACCATTACACTTCTTGATTTCGCTTTTACTTCGATTAGCTTGTTGGTTCCTCTTGGGGTGATTTCCATCTTTGGTCATTTTTTTTGGGTTTTGTGTTCTTGCTGCAAATATTTCGATTCTTCCGACAATTTTCTTTTCTTGCTGCAAATATTTTGATTCTTCAAACAGTTTTATTGCAAAATTTCTATTTTCTTCATTTACAATGAGCATTTCTCCCGAAGAAGAGGCAAGATTATGCCAAAGCATTCCCCCTAGGTTTGGGTATTGGTTATTTGGTTTGCCCTTTTCTGAAGAAGAAAGGGAAAAGGCTCTGCTTCGCTCATATACTGGTGGGGTTAGCAGAAATGATAAAATCAAAATTCCTGAAAACCAAATTCCTTTAGACAAGACTAGGGTTCGATTTGACATTAGGGCATCCCCTATATGTCCTTCCCTTTTTTCTACAGGTTCTGAATTGAAGAACCCAGATTCTTCGTTGTCCCAAGGTAGTGTCATCCTTTCCTCAGAACCTGCCTTGGAAACCCAGTTCGAACTATGTTTCAACTGCGTTTATGAAAGTACCAAACAGATATCCGGCTGTGATTCCATGGCTTAATCACTACTTGGGTCTTGTAGTCATAACCCGAGTCTCGCCAACAAATTCATCTCCTAACCAAAACTATCCTTCTTCAGGTATGCCACTATTTTACTGATTTTTATTTCTTTGACGTAGGTATTCATGAACTTGTCTTCAGAACAAGTTGTCGAGTCCTAATCTGCTGAATCGCATTCTGGTTCCCCTTCCCCTTCCATGACTTCTAAGTTCCCGTGGGTAACCCATGAAGTACTGCATACGTTGTCCGAGCTAGATTCGGAGGATATTGTCACACTCCCTGTCGGGAATCAAGAAAATTTTAGTGTGCGCCTCCCTGATAAGGATGAGCCTATTTGTTCTTTGAGGGAAGGGAATAACCCTTCTTTTTTCTTTTTCTATAAAGATCTGATAACTCAGATAGGGATCCGATTTCCCTTATTCGAGTTTCAAATAAGTATTTTAAATCACCTCCATTTAGCTCCCTCACAACTTCATCCGAACAACTGGGGTTTCATAAAGGCTTTTGAGCATTTTTGTCAACGTTTAGAAATCCCCAGTACCGTTCCTCTTTTCTTTTATTATTTTACTGCCTAAACTGGTAGGACAGGTAAGGAACCCTGATTAGGAAACGATGGACATCCATCCAAGGTCATACTCAGCGTAAGCTCTTTCATGTATATACAAATTCCTTTAAAAGTTTTAAGAATAGGTATTTCAAAGTTGTTGTTGAATCTGACAAACAACCTTTTTTCCTTTGTTCTGCTGATTCTAGGGATGTAGAGTGAAAATTTCCACTCTATTGGTCCCATACCCATCATGATTTTCCTCCTTCCACTTACCATTTCGAGGAAATGGATTTGTCAGATTCTGATGCTTTCTTGGTTGTCAGGATAGCTGCTTATAAGGAGGCTTATGGCCATCCCAGCGTTGCATCCTTTATTCGCAAATATCGATCCGTGTTTTCCGCACAATCATGTATGATCCTGTCAACTTTTATTTATTATACATGACTTTGCATATTTTAACTATTTCTTTTATTTTGCAGTTTCTGAAATGGAAAAGCAACCAGCCACTAATCCGACTCCAGCTTCCGGTATGGGAAAGTCAACACCTCCCACCTCGACTTCTGGCAACCCAATTGCTGCCAACAGCCATGGCGACCTCGACCCCCTCCTTTCCTTGCCGTTTTAGAAACAGAGAAAGGTGCGACGACTATTGGTCCTGGGTCAAGGAAGCGAAAGCTTTCAGAGGCCTAGAAAGAGAAGTCTCCAACTGCTCCAACAACACCTGCTTCAGCAGTGACCTCATCCTGGGCACCTGCTGCTCAACAAGCTCCAGATACCTCTTTTTCCGTTGCAACCGGGTTATTACCCGGGTCCCTTTGGGAGAAGGGTATTTCGAAAGAGCTCTTCCACGTTGTTCGAGCGCCCAAGCACTTCACGGATCCGGTTCCCTTCTCCGATGCTGAAATACAAGAACTTGGCCTTATAGAGCTGAGTTCCATGAAATCTCATCCCTGGTTCAGAGTTTGGAGACTTTGAAGACCAGGTATATCAATTCATTTAATGAGCTTCAAGCATCCCGGGAGGAAACAAAAAAGACCCATGAGGAACTCCTTGTGGCTCAAAGCACTGCTGCGAAGTTAAAGTTTGACGTGGATTCTATGCGGAAATTAAATGTTGTCACCACTAGAAATTTTAAGGATTTGAACTTGTTGTATGACAAGCTAGAGAAGACACAGAAACAGACTAAGGCGGAGTTGGAGTATACTAAAACTGATGCTGGTAACATGAGAACCCAACTCTCAGCAGCCGTGGAGGGGTCCTTCAACAATACATTGGAGCAGATTCACTGTTTGAACCTCGAGATTGAGCTTAATACCACTGGTATCCACTTCAAGGCTTTCGTTAGTGATGGCAAGTTGTTTTCTCCCCCTTCTCCTAGTGAAGATTGAAAATAATAGGAATACCTCACAACAACCAAGAGGGGGGATGAATTGGTTGAACCTTGGTATTTTAAAAATCAAATTCAAATCAGAGTTTCAGGATCTTTATCACTTTCAAAACCAAGAAACCTTTTACTCAATCAAATAGCTCAGTCCAAGAATTCAATAGATCAAAATAGAACTTGTTGAACAATGAATTAGAATTAAAGATCAATGAATAAGATGAGAATAGAGATATAGAAATAAGAATACAAGCAATTTATACTGGTTCACTTCAAAATCTGAAGCTACATCCAGTTTCTTCTAATTCACACTGAATTAGAGTTCCCCTATTATAAAAAATTCTTACAAGCTTTTACAAGAACCTCCCCTTTATCAACCCTAGATAAAGAACAGAAATCTAAAACCCTATTAGACTTCTAAGGAGAAAGATTCAGAGAACACTACTCTAATCTTTATGCTAGAGAACCCTTCTCTAGTCCCAAGCTATAAGAATCCGATTACAATAGCCAAATTCAACAAACTATGTAAACAAAATTACAATCAATGAGTTAAGGAAAGAAACAACCTGATGATCCAGTAAATGACATGCATATGAATGAACGACTCAGGTTGAAATACAAAAACAAACTCAGAACATTCTTCTTCCTTAACCTTTGAAAGAAACTTCTTGCTTTTTGAATCACTCAAAAAACCATGAGTGTTTTAGTTGATGCAAGAACTCATAGAACTCAGAAAATCACTTTGAATGTGTTTAGAAAGCTTGTGTATGCTTAGAATACGAATTGATCAAGTTACAAAAAAGCTGAGTCTTAGTTCTATTTATAACAAACTTTTGTAATTGTCAGTAATCGATTAAACACGCCTAATAATCGATTAAAACGCTCATGTAATCGATTAAAACAACCTTGTAATCGATTAATATGTTCTAAAAGTTTCTGGACAGGAGTAACGAGCAAAATAATCGATTATTCCGTCTTGTAATCGATTAGACAACAAGCTTCAAATAATAAAAATATACTATGTAATCGATTACAACATTTGGTAATCGATTAAATCAGGAAGCTTTATAAAATAGAATAATTTATGTAATCGATTACTACCTATTGGTAATCGATTAAGACAGGACGACAATTTTTTCAATTAAGCCTATGTAATCGATTACTACCTATTGGTAATCGATTCTTCCAGAGAGTCTTAAAACCATGTATAGCAATGTAAAACTTTGTAATCGATTAATATCTATTGGTAATCGATTAAAGTGTTTCAACGAAGCAGTGTATGTGAAAACAAAGGTTAAATAATCGATTATTCCGATAGGTAATCAATTACTTTGTTCTTGAAAGCTTTTCCAGAATGAACTAAGAACAAATTAATCGATTATATCTTTAATGTAACCGATTACAATAGTATAAAAACAATTTTTCCAAAAACCTTTGAGTCAAAATAAAACCTTAGTAAAGTATTAAAAGCTTTGTTTGATTTTCATGAAAACCACTTTGTTAAATCAATGAATGAATGATTGAATGTATGAATGCATGGATCAATCAGATAGCTTTTCCTTTTACATAAACTTCCAAGTCTTCAAGTCATGTTTAAAGCACAAAACTCTTCTTGTATAAAAGACTTCCAAACTTCATGAAGCTCCCCCTATATCCAACAATCTCCCCCTTTTTGGTTTTAAACATGCCAAATTCTTGATTGACCAATTGTTGAACTTGAAGCTTTTTAATAGTAATTAACCATGGAAGACTTTGAATATATTGGACCCTGAAAATTTACACTTTCTTTCCAAAGAACAAGTATCAAAGGCTCTGATTCCATTTAAACATCATTTACAAGCATTCTGGGTATAATTGATTCATTTTGAACAGTTAGCTCCCCCTAAATTCCATAATCCATTCAAGTCAGATTTTGGGTCAGATTTTGAGCAAAAAACACGGATGAACAGAGTATATAGCAGAGTGTGTCAAAACTCAATCATTTCTCCCCCTATTTGGCTTGTTTAAGTCAAAAACATAAAGAGCACAACGAATAATTGAAATATAAGCAGAATGGAAGTTTTATATATGTATTGGGAAGCCATTACAAAGAGAATTTAAACATTACAGTCAAAAATAAAAATAGAGCATATAAAAATAAAGAAACATAGGCCATTTAGAATCTAAAATTCTTGGCTTCCTACGTTTTCTTTCCTTCACTTCTTCTCTTAGTTTTCCTGCTATAAATTGCACAAAGATGAGATATAATATGAATTGGAATTAATCAATCAAAACATTCACAACTGAGATCGAATATGGTTCCATTATGATCGATTCTTGTTTCTTTTAGCTTGAAAAACATTATATGCTAGGCGCATATCAACTCTCCCTTTAGCATAGCTGTTTTTACCATTGCAGTTATTACTTCCTAAGTCAAGTTCCCTATAATTAAAGAAAGCCCCTTTAGGATTCTTGGAGACAAAAAGAGTTATGTACTTGTCAAGTTTATGTAGGGATTTGCTACCATTTTCCCTGGCGTATTCCAACTCGCTAGGTATTTGATCTTCCATGGGATCCTAGCTCGATGAGGGAAAGGAGATGTTGTTGAAGTAATCTTAGTCATTCTTCCACAATAAGGATTGAAATTCAGTGATGTATCGACCAACTCAATCATCTTCCTCCAAATCCCTTCCAAACCCTATTTCGAAATTGGTTTCTTTACATAATCACATTTCCTTTTCAAGTAGTTGACTGATTATGGTTGTGTATTAAGCAAAATCTCAATCGATGGTGTTATGTTGATGTTTAAAAACACTGAACCAAGCTAGATTGTTTCAATGCAATCAGATTGCTTCAAACCCAATTGAGGGACCTTGTCATTCAAGAAAGAAACAATGCTTTTGGACTTACGAAGGAATAAAGCTACGAAGGTAGCTCTTAAAGTCTTTATTCCATTTTGTAGAAGTGAACAATATTATGAAGAAACAATGCTTTTGGACTTACCAAGGCTTGATTGAACCATTTGGCTTGAACTCCCAATCTATTACATTGTCATAGTTGCCAACGGTAACAACTGGTCTAACAATTACACTCACATCAGATCTAACTTCTCTAATCTGAAAAAAAAAAGAACATAGTTTTAATTCTGACAAAATGACATAACTAAACTTATAAAAATAACAAGAATGAACAAACACGTTGAACAAACACATTATTTAAATTTCAAACTATTAAAAATCACCATAAATCTCATATAAAACATTTTATAGGCCTGTTTGGATACAAGCCACAAGTGCTTTTGAGAGTTTTTCTACTGAAAAATATAGATTTTTTCAGTAGAGAAGCTCTCAAAAGCATTTCTAGCCTTGTATCCAAGCATTCTCTACATAGAATAATTTTTTATGGCTAGATTCCCAGTTTTATTTCGTCTATATATTTATGTGCTAGGTTGTTGTTTTCTTACATGAACACACTTAATTCGTAGGATCAAAAAGCTACAACTACTTGACAACTTACTATAATGGAAACCCATGTCACAAATTGGTTGTCTATGTATTCATCATTGTTGGTACTACATGACTATGATTGCTATAGTGTTACTCTCTCAAACTTCTTGTGTTTGCGGAATGAAGAAGACTCGCTAAAATTAGGGTTTTTCCATGGACACAAGTAAGATTAAATTTAATATTGATTTAATTTAAACTATATACACATTTCAATCATGTTTTGATGGGAGTTGTGACCCAACTCAAATAATGGATTATCTTGATGGAAAGTGCCTCAGCTTCAATCAATATGCGTTGAACGTTGATTGAAGTAAATGTTCAAATTTAGATGTTTAAGATAAATACATACACAGTAGATTATACATTCATCGAGAGGAAAGTTATCATTGTACTCAAGAACCTCTAAGCCATGTCTTAGAGAATCTAACCCATATCCAACTTCTATAATAGAAATAAGGCTATTATATAAATTGTAAACACTCAAAGTGATTTGTACCTAGTTTTGAAGGTAAAGCATTCTATCCTTTATTCATTTTTTACAATCGAAAGAACACCGGTGAGCTAGCCATATAGAAGATGTAGCTCATTCTAGTTATCATAATGTATTTATATATACACTACACAATTCTTATTTAACTGATTCTTCTATCATTTGACCTTATAAGGTTTATATATTTTAATCTTCAATGTTCAATTTAATTTTTAGGCACTTTTCATTTTCCTATTTATATTGTCATCATGACATTCGTTGTTGGAGACTGTTAGTGGCCATCATCAAAGGTACAAATGTCTTTCATACTCTGTTAATGCTCTTTGTGTTCTAAATGCTTTTATAACTTGTATTATGTTATTAATGACTATTGCTTTATATACAAGTTATGTTCATTATGAGTTAACCTTAGTTTTCCATTTGAGATTTAATACAATGATTCTTTTGGACAGTTTGAATTAATCGTTGTATTGAATATTGAATTGTCCATTTGGACATTTTGGGAAGAGTCATTGTGATGAAAGGTTATCAGTGGTTCTACACGGAAAACCATTGGCCTTAATCTTTAAGATGATGATTCAACCCTTGATACTTGTCTCACTCCTTTCTTCACATAAATCCCTAACGGAGAAGAAGAAGTTGATGACGTCCATGCAAATCGTAATGATCATGATGAAGGAGAATTACTTAACATCGTATAATTTAATCTTACTATACTTGTTTCCACATTTACAATTATATAACTTACTATACTTTTGAGTTGACTTTAATTAATGTTATTTTTTAATAGGCATATGATTACACCACTGAGCTCCCCTCCTCCTCCTGAGTCAGCACCTTTTCCTTCTACGTTGAAGAAGACTAGAAAAGCAACACGACTTAAATCATTGACTATTAGACCCGTCAGGATAGAGAGACCAGTGGTTCATGTGGATCCTACCACTGGGAAAGCTGATGGTCCCCACAGAAAGGAATTAAGGACATATTTGGGGATCGTCGCTCTTGACAAGGTGGATGTTACATTCGTTAATTGAAAAGAAGTTCCTACAGCTCAGAAGGATTTGATTTGGAGGACATTCAAGTATTTGAATTAAATGTTGAATGTTATGGTATTTGGTTGTACTAAAAATTTTAAAATGTTGAATGTTATTGGCTAACTATTAAATGTATTTTTTGTATTGCAGGTTAAATTTGATATTCCAGAAGTGACCGACCAAAGGAAAAAGAAGAAAATCCTTAAGACGACATGAGAGAGATGAAGACAGTTTAAGTCATATATGACCTTTGAATGGACTCTGGCACAAGGCAAGGAGGAGGACAATGACACTGTCTGTGAGAAGTAGAGTATCAATAAAGAAAAGTCGAACCACTTTTGTCAGAGTCTTAGAGACCCTTCATGGGAGATTAGTTGACTTGCATTGTTTATGAATTTGACAATTATGCATTATTTTCAAGCGCATTTCTTTGACAAGTGTATGTCTAATTGTGACAGGATGTAAGAAAGAAGGCTTAGGACATCTAGAAACTAAACATTGCCCCTCACGTGTTATCTCGTGGGGGTTATGATTTACTAAAAGAAAAGTTAATGGAGGAAAAATAAAAGAAACGATTGGAGTAAGCAGTCCAATCTAGAAGCATAGAAATAATTATTGATCCTTCATCTCCCATTAGACGACACGTGAAGTGGAAGATGCCTCACACCAAAAAATATGGTCAGATGACATCTGAGACGACACGCGGAATTACAGATAGGATTGTAAATTATTTTTTTATTTCAATGGTCAATTTTTATAATAACAATAGTAGTCCATATACTCATTCAGTATTTTGTTGACTGCATGTTTCCCTTGAAAAACAATCAGTACAGGGTAGCTTTGTCACCCATGGACGTCAGGATGTATTGGTTTTTGTCATTGGGAGACCAAAGCACTCTAGCCGTGTCCATGCCGTTAGAGTCGGTGTGATGATTAGACAATACATTGGACTGACTTCAGCAAGCTTCCACACGTCTACATCGATCAACCTAGAAGAGCTCCATTGATTAATAGAAAATATTATAGAGAAGCTGAAACAAAAAATTAGGGACGAGCTGGAGCAGTTGATTACTAAAAAAGTGACTCAAACAACTAATGTTGTCCTTCAGCCAGATATAGTCCCAGATAGGACTGTGCAAAAAAATCAAAATCCATAAAACCAATCCAATCTAATCCACTTTAAAACCTTTTAAATGGATTGGTTTTATATCTAAATCCATTTTTTTGGATTTTAAATCCAATCCAATTAATTGAATATGGATTGAATATTTGTTTGGATTTTTAAATCCAATATAAATTTTTGGACAACGACAATTAAGTTTTTTTGGCCAACTTCGCTAGTGCCATTTTTTGGTCGATGTCGTCTAGATTTATTTTGGTCAACGTCAACTGATGATGTTTTTGAGTCGTCATCAGTTAAGACTATTTTTCGGTTAATGTTCGTAAGGGTTTCCTCAGCCAACGTTGGTTGAGACTATTTTTTGGCTAATGTCGTCCAAAGTCTTTTTGGTTGACATCAGTCGAGACTATTTTTTGGTCGACGTCAAGTAGGGTTTTTTTGTCGACGTCTGTCGAGATTATTTTTTGATCGACGTCAGGTAGGCTTTTTTCTCAACTAGGGTTTTTTTGGTTGACGTCATACGAGAGTATTGTTTGGCCGACATCGACTGAAAAACAGCATCGACCAACATCGGCCAAAAATACCTAACTGACATCGGCCAAAATATTCCCCCAATTAACGCTGATCAAAAAATCCTAGCTGATGTCAACAAAAAATATCCCTAGCTAACGTTGGCCAAAAGAAATAGTCATGGTTAATGTTGGCCAACAAATGCTAGTTGATGCCAACAAAAATATAGTTTCAACCAGTGTTAGCAAAAAATACATAGCCAATGTCGACAAGAAAATAGTCCTGACAAATGTTGGCCAACAAATATCAACGATCGGCATTAGCCAAAAAAATCGTTGTCGATGTTTGACACAAAAACCCTAACCAATGTCGGGTAAAAACTAGTCATGATCAATGCTGATCGAAAAACCCTTTGTTGATTTTGGTCTCAACAAAAAAGTAACATTAGCCGACCTCAACAAAAAGGTAACCCTACCTAAGATAGACCAAAAACATCCTTGACCAATGTCGACCCAAAATACACTGACAAATGTGAGCCAAAAGATAATTATGGTTGATGTTAGTCTAAAAAGGTTTGTACCGATGTCTGTCAAAATTGTCCTTGTTGAGGTAGGCCAAAAATACACTAGCCAAGATCGATCGAAAATAGTCTTGGCCAAGGTCAATTGAAAATGGCTCTTAAACGGACAAGTACTAATTTTTCACCTTTTAGCATTTAATTGCTAAAACTTGTAAAAAAAATCCTTATAACATTTAAGAGGATATAAATTGGATATGACCAAATCTATATTTACTTAAATGGATTGGAATCTTAAAAATTCAATCCATGCCTACCCTAGTCCCAGATGAAATCCCAAGAACTCATACCGCCTTTTGAGTCTGAGGTTGGTCCTTTTGTTGCCCGTGTCAGCACAAAGAAAAACTTTGTCGATCCCTCGGGGCAGGACCCAGACATAGGTTCATCAGATAGGCATGAATTGCATGTTAATGACAATCCTCCCTGCCTGGTTTCCTTTAGAAGAGTTTATGAGGGGTCGACAACGTCCCTTTGGGAAATGATCAAGTGAAGGTCAGTGTTGAGGAAGTTCGAGATGTTGATGCAGCGTCCTTATCCCCACTCAAGAAGTTCAGTTAATGGGGAAGACCCTTAACACCTTCCTTTCTTGGCCGAAAATTCTTGTACAACCTTTTTCAGAACAAGTATTTTCTTTTGTTGTGTTTTTTATTATTAAAAAAGATTTGTTACAACAAAACCTATGTAGATATGCAGAAACCTGATGACGATCCCATATACCCGATGACATTGACGATCCCGCAACTTTTCCTAAAGCCTATGTAGATGTCGTGGAATTCAACTTTGTTTGGGGTGTATAATGAAGTCCCTTTGTACATAAAGCATGAAGGTCTTTCTGAAATAGCACATGATGGTCAATGTCACAACATCTCTGTTATACAAATGGGGATTCTGTAAGTTACTTTACATTACAATCAATTACATAACTGATTATTTTAAATTGATGCATAATTTACTTCATTTTAACAACAATGGCATATGAATGAGTTAAGTATATGATCGAGGAATGCCTCTGTGTATGGATTCCTTGAGTCGAACTCTATATAGAGATATGGGCAATCAAAATTTGAATATGAGGATTATATTAAGATATAGATGCAGAATTCACAGAGAGAAGTCTACCTAGGAGCCTACTTGAATGGGTAAGTAAAACTGAACAAATCAATTTAAATAATGTATGCACTGTAATAACTTAATGTTCTCCAATGCAGTACACATTGCCAACTAGTCGTTATATGTCCTAAGGACAATGTTTTTTCCTGGTTATGTTCCATGCACAATAAGCCCGACAACTACCTGAAAGGAATTATTAACATGTCAGTTGTAATTTGTAAGACATTTACTTTATCATTTGTAATATATCAATATTTTAATTGTACAATAAGAATGCATGTTTTACTTAACCAGTGCTTTGAAGGGATTCAACAATATTCAAGGAAGCAAATCCAAGGTTATTGCTAAATGAATTCCAATTAAAGTAAATCATTTAAACAATGATTGATATCTTAAAAATTACATTTATTACTGTGTACACTAATTTTTCGTTAACTTTGAATATTTGAACAACTTATTGAATTTAGTTTAATAAGCAAAGAAGAAGCACTATATGCGGCTATTATGTAATGCATTGGATGTCAACGTTATCTTAGGAAGTTTCAAGGATAATTGGGAAACGGTAATAGTTTACTTCAAAATTAATTTCATTTGTTATACTTATTATTATTTATACTGATTAAGTTATGTTTTATTATATCATGCAGTATTTTACTGATCGAAGACCATTTGAACCAGAGAGATTAAAGGCAATTTGCATTCAGTGGGCAAGATGTTATCTCAGTTAAAAATGAAACACTAAGTGTTGAAGGAATTTTACAATTGTTTAGATAGTTTAATTAGAATCGGCTATAGTCGATGATTTTAGTATTGACATTATTGTTTTCTTTAACAATTTCTTATAATTGATAATAATTATTCAATAATAATATAAAAAATATACTATGAAACTGCCTGGATTGGTTTATTTTTTAATTTGCAAGTTTGGATAATATTAAAAAAACATACAGAATATTAAATTCTTTTTGCAAAAAATAACACCGATTTTTCTAAAAATCGATGTTGTGGTGCATCAATCAACATCGATTTTTAGAAAAACTGATGTTGATGTACAACTCACAACATCGATTTCCCTAAAAATCGATGTTGCGGTACACCTAACAACATTAGTTTTCCAGAAAATCGATGTTGTCGTGTGCAACACAACATCGATTTTTAGGAAAATCAACGTTGTCAGGTGTACCACAATATCGATTTTTTTGAAAACCGATGTTGAGTTTTGTATATTTTACTTTTTTTGATTTATTTCTTATTATACAACATCGATTTTCTTAAAAACAAATGTTATGTAGTGTATGTTAGCATCGATTTTTTAAAATCAATGTTAACATTGATTCTTTTAACGTCGATGGTTTCAACATCAGTTAAAAAGCGATGTTCAAAGTAAAAAACAACTGATGTTGAAAACCTCTTTTCTAGTAGTGTTTAGAAGTAAAACATATTAAAATTGATGATTTTCAATAAATTTTAGCAAATCACCTTGAGCATTAGAAAAGAAAGTCCCTTAGCATTCCTTTTACACAAAATTATGACAATGTAAACTTATACTACCTTAAATTGTATTTTCTTTAGGAGTTAGTTTTTCTATCCAACAATGGTTTTAAATATGTTGGCCAATAATACTATTTTTAAAATTTTAAAAATTAAATTGAAAAAATAGAAAAAAAAAATTGTAAGAGTATTAAGTAAGCTATCACTCCAGATAATGACATGTGTAAAGCTTTTCATTGATGGTACCTTAAGTTGTATTTTCTATAGACATATGTTTTTTTTTAAACTAGACATATGTTATTAATGTAGTATTTATACACAAGGAGTCTAGTTCATTTGGTTGAATAGAGTGTGAGTTTTGTAAACCGTTACTCATGTGTTCAATTTCTACCAATACAAAAATGTAATGTAATATTTATACACATAGATATATTAAAAAATGATTTTTCCAATAATAATAATAATATATTTAATGTAGCATTTAATGTAATATTTGATATTTCTTATATATATAATGTAACATTTAATGTAGTATTTGATATACTACTCCCTTCAGTCTCAAATATAAGAAGAAAAATAGATGTCACGCTAAATAAGAAAGTTAGTTAATCACATTTAATTGCATTAATTTTAATTAATTTTTTCAACTTATCGTTCATTGGAATTTGGTATTAAGATAAGAAAGAATCATTGGAATTAGAATCCCAATTAAATGAAAGGTATTTTAGAGAAAATAGTATTAAATAGGGTAAAATTGTTACAATTTTTTTTTATATTTGAGACTAAGTTTCTTATATTTGCGACCAAAAAGGAATATTAAAAAAACTAAAAATTACGTACTCCATTATCCGGATGCTTCAAGTTATGAATAGGTAAGGAGCAGAGAAATTTTATGCAGTCTTACCCTTGCATATGCAAAAAGGCTGTTTTTGAATTCAAACTCATGACCAACAAGTCACCAAGATACAGCTTTACCACTATGTTAGTGCTCACCCTTAAATAACATATAATATATATTTAATGTAACATTTAATGTAGTATTTGACATATAATATATATTTAATATAGTATTTGATTTTTAATATTTCTTACACATTATAAATATTTAAATTTATAACTTTATTAAACATTATATTTATGAAATATAATATATTTAATAAGTGTGTTATAAAATTCTGAAATCTATTTTTATGAAGAAAAAAATAATAATTAATAAGCTTTGTTTTGTGTGTAAATGAAAACGTGGTAGGATGGCTAAAAGTAATAGTCTCTTGCCTCATATCGATAAAAATTTATCTCACGTCCATCTTTATCTGCCCAAGTATAAGAAAAAGTTGATATCTATATAATATCTATTTTATAAAAGTAAAATTAAATATAAATAAATCATGACATAGAAAAATATAAAATATTATTACCTATTTTTGAAAATAATTAAAAATATAAATTAAATATGCATATGTTTAAAAAAAATATGGCTCGCAAAAAAATAGTTAAGTTTTCAAATTCATTTAAATAGTAAATATAAAAAAATAGTTAAGTTTGCAAAACGTTCTTGGTTGAAAAAAATAAAAAAAGGTAATTCATTATTTTTTACAATAAATTATTTTTAGAAAAATAAATAAGTTTTCAAATTCATTTAAAGAGTACAATTATTTCTATTTTTTTAAAATTATTTTGAATGAGTCACACTTATTATTTTATAAATAAATGCATATATTTTAACTTATATTGTTTTTAGTAATATATAATTTTTATAATACATTTATATGTGGTGAGAGATGGGAGAGATTGAAAATTTAATGTCTATGAAAGAGGAGAGATGAGAAAGTTTTTTAAAATTTAATGAGGTGAGAGAAGAAAGATATATAATTTTTTAAATTAAAAAGTAAATTATTATAATATTATTAATTAAAGTCATTATAATAAAGAAAATCTCATTGGTGCCTTTTGTGTCCATAATTCATGGTGTTGGTTGTTACCGCACTCATACTAAAAAAAGAGTATGGGTGCATAAGCATTCCCCATTAAATAATTATAAAAACAAAATTCGACCCCCACTTTGAAACAATCCTGGATCTGTCCTTGAGTACCAATATCTTTGTCATTCCTAATTTTGCACCTATAAATAATTGTTTTCCCTTGAAACATCACTACTAGAATTTAAAAAATACAAAAAATTACGAACTCCATTACATGGAGGCTCCATGTTATGCGTATGTAAAGAGGATATATGTAGTCTTATCCTTACATATGCAAAGAGAGTGTTTTCGAGTTCAAACTCATTACCAACAAGTCACCAAGACACAACTTTACCAGCATGTTCGGACTAGTTCTCAATGGAAATATTATATATATATATATATATTTAATGTAGCATTTAGTTTAGTATTTAACATATAATATTTATTTAATGCAACATTTAATGTAATATTTGACATATAATATATATATATATATATATATTTAATGTAACATTTAATGTAGTATTTGATATTTAATATTTCTTACACATTATAAATATTTAAATTTAATAACTTTATTAAACATTATATTTATGAAATATAATATATTTAACAAGTGTGTTCTAAAATTCTGATATCTATTCTTATGAAAAAAAATAATAATTAATAAGCTTTCTTTTGTGTGTAAATGAAAACGTGGTAGGAAGGATAAAAGTAATAGTACGTCTCTTGCCTAATGTGGATAAAAATTTATCTCGCGTCCATCTTTATCTGCCCAAATATAAGAAAAAAGTTGATATCTATATAATATCTATTTTATAAAAGTAAAATTAAATATAAATAAATCATGACGTAAAAAATATAAAATATTATTACCTCTTTTTAAAAGTAATTAAAAATATAAATTAAATATGCATCTATTTAAAAAAAAACATGGCTCCCAAAAAAAATAGTTAAGTTTTCAAATTCATTTATATAGTAAATATAAAAAATAGTTAAGTTTGCAAAACGTTCTTGGTTGAAAAAAATAAAAATGGTAATTCATTATTTTTTACTATAAATTATTTTTAGAAAAATAGATAAGTTTTCAAATTCATTTAAAGAGTACAATTATTTCTATTTTTACAATTATTTTGAATGAGTCACACTTATTATTTTATAAATAAATGCATATATTTTAACTTATATTGTTTTTGGTAATATACAATTTTTATAATACATTTATATGTGGTGAGAGATGAGAGAGATTGAGAATTTATTGTCCATGAAAGAGGAGAGATGAGAAAGTTTTTTAAAATTTGATGAGGTGAGAGAAGAAAGAGATATGATTTTTTAAATTGAAAAGTAAATTATTATAATATCCTTAATTAAAGTCATTATGATAAAGAATCTCATTGGTGATTTTTATGTCCAAAATTCATGATGTTGGTTATTAACGCACTCATACTAAAAAAAAAAGTATGATTGCTTAAGCATTCCCCATTAAATAATTATAAAAACAAAATTTGACCTACACTTTGAAACACTCTTGGATCTATCCTTGGGTACCAATATCTTTGTCATTCCTAATTTTGCACCTATAAATACATGTTTCCCCCTTGAAACATCACAACCAGAATTTAACATCTTAGAAAATTGTGAAATAAATTTATAGATTTAGAGAAGGCTCATGGCAAAGAATGAGATGAAAATTATTGGAATTGTGATTATGACTATGATTCTGTTGGGTTTCTCACAAGCTAATTACATTCCTTCATTTGAGAAAATTGGGTCAAATCATGTGTCTAATGGAATTATTTGTCGACTCAGATGCGAGAATAAATGTAAAAAATTTCTAGTAATTCCACCAGGATTAATTTTCTATCTAATATGTTATCATACATGTTATATAAATTGTCATGACATGCCCATTGATGTTGTCCACTATTGTATCAGTAGTTGTGGCTTGATCAAGTCGGTTGACTTCAACAATGGTACTCATTCTCTCACAACATTGTTATCTTTTTAAGATTTTTTAATTATTCTTTATAATTGATTCTATTTTTACATGTTTTTGTTAATTCACTTATGTGTCAGATGCTCGTGGTCTTGCAACCAAAATGATGAATTCTTGTGTAGTAAAGTGTTACAAGAAGTAATATTTTAATTTGATACAAAAATGTTCAAGAACATGTTAAGAGAAATAATACCCATGTATCATTTCAATAAACAAATCTTAATCAATGAGTCTTATTTAGTTTTTATATTTTGTATATCTTTTGTCTAATTATTTTTTCTTAGCTTTCTTCATATAATATTAATGATGACACTAATAAATAATTAGACACAAGGGAAAACATGTGTGCATAAATATTGATGATCACCATATAAAAAGCTCGAGAAATTATTTTATGAGCTTAACAACACATTCTACAAAATAAGTCTAACTGATTTTTTTTTTCTTTATGTATGTAAAAGAAATTATGTGTGTGTAACAAATTGAAAAATCCACCATCCTACTTTTAATAAGTTTAATTTATATATGACAACTTTTAGGATGGACCACCTTCATAAGTGGTCCACCATACACAACAATTTAGAATCCTAGAATTTTGAGATTCATATGAGGTGCACAAATATGTGATAGACCCTCCCTATTAAAACATTCCCTTGTTCATCATTGGTGTCATTTTTCGTCCTAAACATCCCTTCATTGCATCCAATGCTGCCTTTAATGGATGTTGCTTCTAACACACCCTCCTTCCCTTTCCTCCCTCCGACGCGTGTTTCAACTTCCTCTTCTGAAGTTGCCTCTGATATCCCTTTCCTCACTTTGACATTTCTCACACTATCTCTCCTTGTAGTTCGTTTTGTTCTACCTCCCATGTGCATCGTTGGTGTTGTCAAAGACCACTTCGCACATGCATTCCTTTATCTTGTGCATATAACTTTGACGCAGATCTTGATCTTAGTAAGATTGATCAACAATAATAATTAATGTAAGATTTAATGTAGTATTTGGTATACTCCCTATGTTCCAATTTATAATTCCCAAGTTTAAAATGACATTGTTCTTTTTTTTTATAAGACTCAATCTACAATGTATCTTGCATTTATTATATTAAAGATAGAGAGTGGAAGGAAGAAAATATATATTGCCAATCAATTAGAAGAGAGATAAGAGTATTAATGACAAAAATATTTTTGGAAAAAGATAAATTTAAGACAAAATTAATTCACATTAAAAAAATACAAAATTAGTTCTATCAAGTAACTTAACTATTTTCCATAATCTTTGTGAAATAGACAATTGAGTCTTATAAATAGGAACAAAGGAAATATTATATATATTTAATGTAGTATTTGATAAATGTAATGTAGTATTAAACACATAATATATTTTTAATGCAACATTTATTGTATTAATTA
>PYAF01003659.1:252256-272032 GCA_007407185.1 Glycine tomentella
AGTTTTTAACAATATCATCTACTAATAAATTGAGATATATATATATATATATATATATGATCATTTTTTATTTTGATAATAATGATTTTAAAATTCAATTATAATAAAAATTATTTCTGAAAAAACTTAAAACCAGTCATAAATTAATTGAGTTTCAATTATTGATCAATTATAGTTTTAGTTTATAAATTAATTTTTGACTGTTTCCATTTTTTTATATTTAAAGTTCACTTATTTCTATTATATTTTTAGTGTCAATTATTATATTTTTCTCCATATTTTAGACATTGTCTAATAGTTTTGACGCTTTAATTTACATGAGGTCGATACTATGCAAAGAAAGAGAATGAGGCGCAAATACTTTCTATAGCATATCTTTATAGAATACAACTTCTCAGTGTCGCCTTGTGTTCAAAGTTGACATTTCAGTGGACAAATCTAAAATAACATTAACAATATAAGACAAAAGGAATTAAGAATGTCAAGAAAAGACAATTTTAAATCTTATACGACACTAGTTGCTTACTGAACCAATTAACATTACTTTCTGATGATTGCTTTCAGTGGCGGAGCCACAAATTTTATTGAAAGGGAGTGAACATAAAAAAAAAATATATCATAAATAAAAGTACTTTGAAGACAATACAAATCTAATATACAAAAAGATGCAAACCGCAAATCACATACAGACAAATTGCAAACATGGTGGGTTGATGAACAAGTTCACAAAATCTAGTGAGTCTTAATAAAATAATTCATAATTTAAAATCAAACTCAAAGTAATAATATAGAGATAAGAGATAAAAAATACACAATCAGTTTTAGCGTGGAAACCCAATTGGATAAAAAATCACTGACGTTCAAATTGGATAGTCAATCCAATGGACAACTCTACTATGATAATAAATAAGTACATTTAAATTTTGATGGAGAGTTAAGAATTAGACTTGTCAAACGCTTTTATATGATCTCATAACAATTCTCTTAATGATACAAACATAAACTCTCTGAAGCTCTAATATTATTTGGAATGGAATGCATACTATCAACACAAAAATATGTTTCTATTTATACTAATTTAAGCATATGATTTTAACCAATTTTTGAATGCAATCCTAAAAATATTTTATCATATTATGCAATGCAATCTTAAAGAAATTTTATATTATGCAATAAAATCTTAAAAATATTTTATATTATGCAATATAATCTTAAAAATATTCTATCCTATTTTTGAATACAATATAAAAAAATATTTTATCCTATTTTTGAATGCAATCTTAAAAAATATTTTATCTTATTATGCAATGTAATCTTAAAGATTTCTATTATATTAAGTAATGCAATCTCAAAAATATTTTATCCTATTTTTTAATGTAATATTAAAAAATATTATATCCTATTATATTATGCAATGCAACTTTTTTTATTGTTAAATTATTTTTTTAATTTTTAATTTTTAATATATATATATATAATAAAATTTATTTTAATAAAATTTTAGGGGGGGCGGTGGCCCACCCTAGCCCCCCTGTCTCGGCCTCTGATTGCTTCAATACTTGAGAATCGAGGAATTATTCCATTAGTTTTGTACTATGAGTCAAGTGATAAAACACTTGTCTTCTTAGAATTAGAAGTTAAGGCAATATCATCCAATTACAGATAGTTTAACTATATATTATTCAGAGTCTTTGTACTTATGCTTTTTGCTTGTATCTTATAGAGATAGATAAACCTGTAGCTTAAATACAAAAGATTAATACATAACTTTTATCCTTTATTAAAACCAAAATCGTAGGGATTTAATTATTTGCTCATATACTATAAGCTGAAAATTAAATTCTCTTCAATATAAAATTATATTGTATATAATTTTTTGGTGCTCTCTTACAACTCTTACAATAAAAAAAATCTTTTAATTTCTTGATTAATATTTTAAGAAAATTGATTAGTCAGGCCTAACAAGATTTCGTTTAAGAATCTATTAAAAGCACTACTCTTGTTTCCAAATAAGGCTCATACGGATAAATGGGTCTTCCAGACCTTATCTGACTTGGGTCCACGACTCCACGCGTTCCATGACCATGAGCGCACCTACTCAAGAAATAGAAAATTGCTCAAGTAAATCAATTGTACCTGTGTACTGGTATCACATGCAAATTCACCAACAAAACAAAATATAAGTATTTTCTATTATCATATAATCATTACGTGACTAAGAAACAAAATTTAAGTAATTATTAACAAGGGTTTTATTTTGTATTATTGATTTTTTACGGAAGAGATATTTTGAATTTTCAAAAGGGATCCCTTGCCTTGTCTATGTATAGCTTGTGATTAGGAGTGTGTAAAAACTAGTTCAGTAAAAAAAACTAAACTAAATTGGTTTAGAATTGTTTTAATTAATTCAATTTTATATCCAAATGGTCAAACTTGTTTGAAAACTGATTCACTATCGAATTGAAAAAACTAGTTCTGAATCAATTTGGTTTTAATTAGTTTTAAGCTGATTCTAAGAGCCGAACTAGTTTCAAATTGTTTTTTTCAAGTAAAAAAAAAATCCAAATGAAAACAAATTCGGTTAATCGAACCAGTTTTGTAGAAACAATTCAGACAACCGAATTGGTTTTATAAAGTAATACACTTCTTTTTTCTTGAACTAGTTCGGATAAAAACTAATTTTGTTTAGGTTCGGTTACAATCCGATTTGATCTGAATCGATTTTTTACGCACACCTACCTATGATGTTCCATTGATTCACCCAACTTAAGAAAAACTATGGCTAGAAGATCCTTCTATTATCTTTCTTTGTTTTATGAGTGTATTAAGAGTCTTAAGTTCTTGCTTATTTTGTTTGTAATAACAATGGTTGGAATGTGAAATTGAAAATAAATTTATGCTGGGAGAGCTTGTGGAGAAAACAATTTCTATTAAAAAAAAAACTTTATTCAACTTCTTTATCTTTTTCTTCTCTTTTTCTTTTTCTATCATCTCTCTCATTGTCAAACATTACAATGATCTATTTATAGACTATAAAATATTCTTCAATAATTTAAAAGACTTAAATCCTATTAATAACCATAACCCACCATCAAAATCCATTATAGTCATTCATAGCCATAAACTACCATCATTGTTGACTCTTGACCTTTCATTCTCCTAAATATTACTAATTAAACCCATTAATTTTACTCCTCCATAAACTTAAAAGTTCTACCATCCTTCATGCTGATCAATTTATTTTTTATTTTCTTCTTGAACACCCACTTCACACCATTGGGCTGACTTCCTTTCGGAAACTCCGCTAACTCCCATGTGTTGTTGCGGTCAATTGCTTTAATCTCCTCATCCATGGCAGTTTGCCACTTTTGTCTTGCACCGCCTCTTCAAAACTTATATTCTCGGAATCTGCCAAAAGACATACAATATGTACCTCATTTGTCGAATTATACAAGTCTTGCAAACTTCGCATGTTAGGTTGTTGCGGTTTATCTTCTCATCGGTAGTTTCAAGATTTGTCGGTATGATTGTTGGTATATCAGTTGATGATCCTCCATTTTCATTGATAACCTCCATTGACTTATTCCAATCCCACCTGCTTGCTTCATTAACTCGTACCTTGTCTTCTACGATAACTCGCAAACATTTTTCTTGAACACTTCTCAAATTCAGCTTAAACATGCGATTTCTCCCCATTTCAACTTGAACGACCAAACACCCATGCTTATCTTTCAAGTGTAATACCCTGTCTTTCATAAGTACCGAATAACCTTTCTCCATGAGTTGCCCCATACTTAAAATGTTGCTCTTGAGATATGGTACATAATACACATCTTGGATTGACCCAACTAAGTCATCTTTTTGTAAATAACAAATCGTACATTGGCCTTTGGCCTCAACCTTCGTCACATCTCCAAATGACACATGCCCAGTTTCAACCTTTTGCATCTCTTTGAATAGGTGCTTGTGCTGCACATATGGTTGCTCGCATCCGTGTCAAGGTACCACACCGTGTCGTTGTTGGTGTTGACTTCATTGTGTGCCATCAAAAGAAAACTTTCTTTTGCCTCCTCATTTTCCGTGATTAGGTTGGTTGTCTCTTCCACCTTTTTCTCGAGTCGACATTCTTTTGCAAAATGCCCCACCTTGCCACAATTATAACACTTATCAGAGTAGCAATCCTTCGCATAGTGATCATATTTGTCACACTTGTAGAACTCAATATTGGAATAATTCGATCGATCACCTCTCCCACGAATGCGTCCTTTTCCATGCCAATTTTGTTGGTTTGATTGCTCTCTCTCCTCATAACACCCTTCTTGACTGTGGCCTCTACCACCACGACCATCTCCTCGACCTCCATAGACACACTCTCTACCTCGAAAGTTTTAAGAATAGAGTACCTTTTCGTCTTTGATTGATGCCTTGGCTTGAAGTGCTTGCTCGAGTGTCTCCTCCTCCTTCTTCTTCTTACGTTGTTCATGTGCCTCGAGAGAACCAAAAAGCTCATCGACCGTGAGCTTTGTTAGGTCATTTGACTCTTCTATAGCACATACAACATTCTCGAAATTGTCGGTTAACGACCTCAAAATCTTCTCTACAACTCGCGCATCAGTTAATGCTTCTCCGTTTCGGTTGAGTTGGTTCACCACGGTTTGAACACCTGTGATGTAGTCGGAGACCCCTTCCGACTCCTTCATCTTCATCCCTTCCAACTCACCACGAAGTGTTTGAAGGCAGACTTGTTTAACCCGGTCGGCTCCTTTATAGACATTCGCCAAAATGTCCCACGCTTCTTTTGAAATTGTCGCACTCGCAATCTTCTCAAAGTCCAACTTGTCAACAGCTCGAAACAACATGTACAAAGCTGACTTATCTTTCAATTGTGTCTCTTTCAACGCCTCATGTTGAGCCGCCGTATATCCTGTGGTAGTTTTCGGTTCTTTGAAACCTTCTTGGACCACCTCCCAACCATCTTGAGACCCGAGAAGAGCTTTCAATTGGATGCTCCAATTTTCGTAGTTCGCCTTCGTTAGTCTAGGCAACGACACATTGTTGATCATACTTGTCATTGGCTCTGATACCAATTTGTGAAATTGAAAATAAATTTATGCTGGGATAGCTTGTGGAGAAAACAATTTCTATAAAAAAAAACTTTATTCAACTACTTTCTCTTTTTCTTCTCTTTTTATTTTTCTCTCCTCTCTCATTTTGTCAAACATTACAATGATCCATTTATAGACTATAAAATGTCCTTCAATAATTTAAAAGACTTAACTCCTATTAATAACCATAACCCACCATCAAAACCCATTATAGTTATTCATAGTCATAAACTACAATCAAAATCAAAACTCATTATAGTCATTCATGGCCATAAACTACCATCATTGTTGACTCTTGACCTTTCATTCTCCTAAATATTACTAATTAAACCCATTAATCTTTTAAGTTTACTCAACATGGAAATGGAGATATGCTTCTACTTTATACTCTTTAATTTATTTTATGCCTAAGAATGTGTATTATTCTTACTCTCTATGAAAAAGTAATGAATATATTTTGATATTCATCATAAGAGCTCTAACGTTTTCTTCTAGAAAAGTTGCAAATTGTAAATATTACTACAAAATAGTAAAATAACGATAGTTCTAAATCGCTTATGACGACCGTTGTAGAAGTGTCGTTGTTGTACGTGTCATTGAAAATCATGACATTCGATGACGGTTGTAAATAAATAAATAAAACAGATGGGAAATTTTGGTATCCCATGCCTATCATGTATGCCTTGTATCTTATGGCACTGCTGTAGTTGTTCTTTAATGAATTTCTTTTTGCCATGGAAAAAACAAAGATAATTTTTTTTATGATTTACCCGAGATCTTTTGCAGACACAAAAAAACTCATTCCTACTAAGTTGTAAGTTCTTCACCGTCGTTATTGTTGAGCTAGCCCTTTGATCCTTTTCGCAGAGAATTTGTTGCTTGTGATAATTAATCAAGCATTATATTCCTTTTGAAGCTTCTAGACATCAATTGCACATACAAGTTCTATAACATTCGTGTCCCAACTTGATATGATAGGATAAGAAGACAGAAACAAAGTGATTACGGTTATATACCTCCTTTCTTACTGAGCTTGTTTTGATTATGTTGGATAATGGACATTATAGTGACAAGTGATTCCTTCATCATATTTTTTTTAATAAATTAGCGGGAAGGTAAACTACTTTTAACATCGCCCATTTAGTATCTGGTTTAAGAAAATCGACTTTAAAAATTGCACGGTGAACATCGGTTTAATATAACCAATGTTGTGAAGTAGTTAACATTGGTTAATACAAAACCAATGTTGTTAGTGCACAAATAATATAGGTTTTTTTATAAAATTGATGTTGTGATTAATTCCTTAACTGTTTTTATGTGAAAATCAAGCTAAAGCTTACATGCAACGTGTGGATAGTAATGTGCCTATTTATTATGTGTTTTTCTTGCTTTTGTTCAGGGGAATTAACAATGAGGAGAAAATTCACAAGAGGCAGAAGTTGTTGATTCACTTGAGAGAAGAGAATGTTCCTATTAGCAAGTTCATACTTGACAAGACGAACCTTGCTTATCATTTCGTTTATAATGTTGTCTTGTTATTGTTACTAAAGTGTGCATTTATATTTTTGAAGTTGCTTTTACTATTCAGGAATTTGAACTTACATAACTTAATTTTCTAGGAGTAGGTGCAAATGATGGTTCCTGCAGCTACTTCTTTGAAAGCTCAACTTGAACAAAGAAAGACTATTGTCGAGAATCTTGTCTCTAATACACGGTTAAGCTAAATCGATCTTCTTCTCTCTCAGTATCTCAAAAAACTAGATTGTTAAAAGTGTTGCATACAATAATTTTGAAGCATTGGGCTGAATAACTGAGCCAACTCTTCTGTAGTTTTTCATTTGAAATATGGTTACTGATCCTTTCACAAAATAGTACAAGTATTTGATATGACATGTTTTCTTTCACTAGGAAACTAGCTTGTCCCTATGCTAGCTGGCTTTGTCAATTTTATCTTCCTTAATTTTCAGATCTGGAGCCGCGTGAACCCCTCATCTCTTTCTCCTTACTCATGTTCATCCACTACTTTGTTCCTTGCAGGTGTTGCAAGGACTTGAGGTAGTGGAACACACACACCCCCTCTGCTTTGGGAGCATCTGTTCTCAAGAAACTGTTCAACACTCTCAAAGAAATGTCTGCCTTTGCATTGGGGAGATTAGCCCAGGTTATTTGTTTTCCATTATCTTTTCCATGCCGGAGTTCACTTGTGTAAGTTGAGAAGGTCAAGTCATTATTATATTCATGGAAATGATTTAATGTTCATTTCCTCTTTATAGTTTTCAATTCGTAAGATATATATGCACTTTTCTGTGTTGATTATTATATTTAATGTCTTATCTCAGTACAAAGGTCATCTTATTAATATATATTTATAAACGCAAGTGTTCTGCACTATTTCCATGTATATGTTGAATCATTTCTCTCAGTACAAAGGACCAGGACGAGTCAAAGGAGGCTAAAAAATTAATAATAAATATTAACTAAAATTTAAACTACAATATACTAACAATTTATCTTTCAAAAAAAAAAAAAGACTAACAATTTAAATATACCGTACCTTTTATCTAATCGTGCATGTTATTCCTTCATATCATAAAATTCATCAATAATAGAATCTGTATCAAATTTTTCAATGATCCTTTCTTTTCATCATTGACATTTTTCCAATTTCTAAATCTCACTTCAATCACATCATCTATTATACTTTTTCTTATTATAAATATATGAAAAAATATTTTTTTATGTCAAATATAAGAAAATTTCAATTAATTTTATCCTATTTAATATTACTATCTCAAATACACTTCATTGAATTGAGATTTTAATTTTAACGACTTTTTCTTATTTCTAATAAAAGATCCAAATGAAGAATAAATAGGAAAAAAATAATTTTTAATTAAGATTAGTAAAATTAAATTTGATTAACTATCTTTCTTCTTTTTAAAAGAACTAACTTCTTAGTGTGAATTAATTTTTTTCTTATATTAAAGACAAAGAGTAATATCTATCATCTATTTCTTTTTTTTTTCTCTTTATCTCTCTTTTTTTCATCCATACACCACAAAAATGGGATGTATGTTTATATTTTTTTTGTTAATTAAGTCACTCTCTTCAAGTTATACATTCCAAAATTTATCGTGTATACAATTATTCTTTTATATATATATAGAGAGAGAGAGACAGAGAGAGAGACAGTTTTTGTTTATCATTGAATCTTGATTTTGACTATAAATAAAGGTTATTAGTCATTTAAAAAAAATGATTATCTACATTGATTTTATCTAAAAGGAAGTTGTATTGTTACTTTCTATCTAAAATGACTATCAAATTCTAGCATGCTTATATTTTAACATTAAACACTTTTAACATAGTTTGTTTTAATTAACATTGATTCAAAATTGATGTTAAATACTTTTTTAAATCAATATTGAATAACTTATTTTTAATAATGAACTCAACTAGGTTAACACCTCTTCACAAACCTACATGAAACACAACAAATATCATTAACCAAAGAGAAGGAAAAGGAAACAAAATGGGGTACTATATTAAGACTCATTTACAAAATCAGGGGGAAGGTGTTGGATAAAGACAAAAAAAAAAATCATATGTAAAAAAACAAAATAATAAAACTTTTCAAATTTTGCATTCTATTGTTTTATCTATATTGTCCAATCCATCATATGAGATTTATTAGTTATAAGTTCTCTTGACATGTTGTTATTTCTATGTTTTATATGATCCATTTTTAGTCATTTTTATTTTCATCTCTCTTCATCTTTTCTTTTATCTTTTTTTCTCTTCTTTTTTTTCGACCTTTTTGTATCTATCATTAGATTCATCTACCACAATCTCAATTAAAAATAGTTTGGATTAAAGATATGGTTAATGTTAATGTTGATAAATTCCCAAAAATGAAAATTTAAATAAAAATTAAAAGACATCATTAATTACGTGAATAATTTTTGCACACATCTTTATTTGTCATTGATCCATACATATATGGATGATAACAAAACTCTTTCATGCTCTTAACGTGCCATAACAATCACCAATTAATTAAGGTTTACTACTTACTATTATTCATACATTCATTTTCTCTTTCATCTCACTTTTAATTTATTTTTCTTCTTATCTCTTGCTTCATCTTCAATCACACCATCTATTATACTTTTTTCTTATTTTAAATATATGAAACATATTTTTTTATCTCAAATATAAGAAAATTTCAGTTGATTTTATCCTATTTAATATTACTATCTCTAATACACTTCATTTAATTGGAATTTTAGTTTTAATGACTCTTTCTTATTTCTAATATCAAGATCCAAAATGAAGAATAAGTAGAAAAAAATAATTTTTAGTTTAGATTAGTACAATTAAATTTGATTAATTATCTTTCTTCTTTTATAAAGAACTAACCTTCTTAGTGTGAATTAATTTGTTTTTCTTATATTAAAGACAAGAGTAACATCTATCATCTATTTCTTTTTTTTCTTCTCTTTATCTCTCTTTTTTTTTCATCCATACACCCTAAAAATAGTCCTTGAAATTTAAAAATATTTTTTAGTTCTTGAGTTTGAACAAATTTTATTTTTAATCTCTCGCATAAGAAATTGACACTTTATGATGATTTTTAGTCATCATAAATTAATTTTATTTTTTAGCTACTAAAATTTAAATTTTAAAACCATCATAAAGTGTATCATTGCTTCTTAATAATCAATCACAAAGTGCTAGTTTATTATGCAAAGGATAAAAAAAGCATCTTGTCAAAATTTATGGACCAAAAAACACATTTTTAAATATAAGAGTTTAAAAAGAAACATTTCTAAATTCAAGAACTAAAACAATAATTAAGTCAAACAAAAAAGTCCCTAAGTCCTAATTAAAACCTATTTTCATTGACAATATATATTTAGAGACTAACTTAATTAACTAGATAAACATTTAGGATAGAAAATATAGAGTATACTTTTTATCTATAAAAAATAAACTTACATAAGAATCACATGAATATATCATTTTTTTTGTTATTTAAGATTGATGAAATGTAACCTTTATATGTTTGAAAGAGTTAGTCTTTATTTGTCGACAGAACGATATTTTAGTAAACACAAATAAAATAATTATGTCCACAGAAATCATCACCATTAAATAAATAAATTTTGGAAAGTTTGGTTTTATTTTTTTTATTAATTTATAAAAGTTAAAGTAAATTTAAAAGTAATTTATGTTTAATTTGTTTATCTCATAAGTCATAAATGAGTTTAAAATAAAGTTTAATGAAAAAATATCTTACAAATATACAAATAATATATATTTTTATTTTTATTTTAAAGTATGTTTAAGAATTACATTCATTTTAAATTTTAATATTTTAATTCAAAATCAGAGTGGTGGTAGTCTGGTAGAGACGCTGACAACAGGGTAACCAACGTGTTTATCGGTGTTTCAATTTAAATGCGGTATCATGCAAAACGCCCTAATGTCATGTCATTATTAACAAAGGTGGCTCATTTGCCTGTCTTGAACCAAATTCAAGTTTGAGTTTAGGCAGGTTTTTTGACATTGTGACCTAACACTATGGTACCGAACTTTGCATTATTGCAAATGACTTATAACAGTTATTGATTCACTATGCATGCATCCCACGGGTGTATAGGTTAAGATTCAATCTCTTTGTTGGTTTGGTATTTGTAAATATTCATAGGCTTATATTTTTAGGTTCGGTTACCTCAAAAAGTGAGAATGCCCAATTTCCCAATTGTACTTAAATCACGAAGAGTATACGTCTCAAGTAGGAAATTTTAAGCCAATTAATGCCAAAGTAGATCACACAAATGTTGTGTAGCGATTACGTAGTGCAAGTGAAATACGAACACTTCAATCGATCCAAGTATACGATGGATGGCATTTTTGCAAGCGTGTTATAGTTTACTTGCATGACTTGTTACAATTTTGTTTTTGATTTGTATAGTGCTTTGCATCTTTTCTCTACGAAATATAATTCCGATTCAAATGAAACAGCTGTTGTTCTTAGTTAATATTCTTTGGATACGCTTTTTCCAAAGAAAGTCTGATTTTGTTTCAACGTTTGAATTCTTCTTGACCGACGTTAAAAATATATATAATGAGATTGAGCATGTGGAATGAAAAAAATATCACGGGTGGATTAAAGACCAATTTCATATTTTAAGAAAACAAATGTCAACTGTGAAATTATATGAAAAAGAAAGTATAGTTCAGTTTGATTTTTAAAATCATAGAATATTGCTGACGTAAGAGTAGTTGTCAAATGTTACTTTATTTTCTTCTTATCAAGTAGTAACATCTATTTCGGTCACAACAAATAATAGCTGCTAAGTTTATGTGAAAAAATTATAATAGAAAACTAAATTGATATTTAAAAATATATATATATATATATATATATATTAATTTTATATTAGTTATGTTTTTTAAATCACACTAACGAGTTGTTTTCAAAAAAAAAAATTAATATAAAATAATTAAACTAATAAAAGGAGTTGTTTTTCAAAGTTGAGGTTTAAATAGGCTTTTGATAACTATAAATATAGAATTAATTAAATTGATAAAAAGAATGAAAGTTAAATTATTTCCCCCCTCTTTTTCATTTACATTATTCAATTTTATTACTATATTTTTAAAATGGTTAATTTGGTCTTTTATTTTTTTAAAAAGTTCAATAATATTCTTTTATCCAAATTGATCACACTAAAGACATTAATAAAACTGGATGGAAGGGCAACGTTTAAATTTTTTTGAAATTAGAGGATCAAAATAAATATTTTAAAATAGAGGATGAAATTGAACAATAATTGATAGAATAAGTGTAATTATGTGTAATCTTCAAATGTGTAATCAAAATTATTCCAACCTTGTGTTTTTTATTTATCTTCAAATGTGTAAATAAAAAAAACACTTATTTGAAGACTACACATAATCTTCACTTTAATTTAATTTAAAACAAATTTAAGATAGAATAAAAAACGCTTATTTGAAGATTTACACATAATAGAGGGCTGATTTTTTCGGTTGGAATCTTTTGTTTTGGGATCTTTGTGATATTAACGATTCCAACCTTGTGTTTTGACGTTGAGATTGACACATCTAGTGTTGATCTTTTTGTTTTGTTATTCTAATAATTAATTAAATTGGGGGAGAAAGAGTTATAAAAAAATGGGGAGTGTACATTTTTCAGAAAATAATTAAATTGGGAAAGAAAGAGACGGGGGACTGTATGGGACTGTATTTTACAGGATAGTTTGGGAAAAAATTGAGAAGGGGGAAATGTATTAGTACAAGGGGATGTGAATATAGCAACTGCCTTGATTTAATTGGTTTTTATTCGTTATGAGATGAGCCCAATTACTTGATCATTTTCTGTTAGACCAGTTAAATCGATCTATTTTAGAAATAAGTCGGAAGCAATGTCTATTGGTAGATAGCAACATTTTTTTTCCTTTGGTGGTAATGGTTGACAACAACTACACCCAAACAAGACTAGTCTTAATACACAAGTCTGACATCTACCAACTGCGAATGTTAAATGATATAACATTGGATCTCCCACGCCTCCCTCTCTTAGGTGTAAAAAAATGTTACATATCTACCTCCCTGAAAGGACTCAAAGTAACTTAAAAAAAAATGAGTATTGGATGTAACAAAAGTAAATCTAACTCAAAAAATGTGTAATTTACTAATTAATGCTTTGACTCCACAACATAATAAAGAATTTTTAACTATTTGCATGGAGTAATTAAGTCAAAAGTAATGTCTATTGGTCGATAACAATGCTATCAATTTGGACCGATTATTAATTCAGTCAGGATATTCAATCATTATATCAAGGATCAATCTAGTGAGTCACCATATGACCCACATGACCCAAACTATATTAAAAAAATTTATAACATGTAATCTTGTACACTTAAGATTTAAAGTTTAATAAAATTCAACATATTTAGAAGCACAATTATGAATTTATTTAATATTTTGAACATGCAACATATTTTTTCAGAATTTAGTATAAACAACCTTAAGTTAGAATTTAAAATATATATCATTATTGTACAATGCAGACATAATTTATTACACACACAAATTAGTCAATGGAAAATAGAAAATAACAGCAACTTTATTATCTCCCCCAATTTAAGATGCGATTATGCTTGATATAAAAATAAGCAAACATATAAACAATACAAGTGTAGGGTATAAATTGAATTTTCTAATATGACCTATGCTGATCAAATGTATATAAAAAAAATCCCTAACAAATGCATGACCCACCGGGTCATTGAGTTGCATGCATAACCAATTTAACAAGTGGCTCAGACCGGTTGGGTGCCTGATTCCCGGGCCAATGAGTCAACCCAATCCTATGGTCAATAAAAACTATTTTTTTTTCTTTGGTGGAATTGGTCGACAACAACTACACCCAAAAAAAATAGCTCAAAATAAACTAATTGAGCATGAAACATGAGGAGGATTGGTTAAATAAAAGACAATTCAATAACTAGAACTAGATGAATACCTAAAAGAGTTATAGGCCAATTAAATAAATCATTTATGTTAATTACTCTTAATACAAAATAGAATTTTATAATATATAATTTATGTAATGAATGTCATACGTCAAAAAAAGGTTAATGTTCTCACAAATAGACCAAACACTTACTTCTCTACCAAAGGGTCACTAGCTATGTTGAACGATTCTTCTGCAAATAACTTGTACGCTTCTTCCGTGTATATGAGGCTGAATAGGGGGCTACATGCACAATTCACTCCAATACTCAAGTAAGGGTTCGACTCAGAGCTATTAATGATGTCAAGTGAATACTTAAAAGTGAAAATCAATCCTTTTACCTGGGGGGCTCTTCCCTTTATATATTGACCTGACTAGGCCTTGGATCTATGGGCTTGTATGTTCTGATTACCAGTTACGAAATACGCCTCTTAACCTTGTTTAGGTTTTTTTGACTAGGTAATTATCTTTTAAGTGGATTTATTAATTATAATTGTGGTCGAATAGTACTTGCCACTCGTATTCGTTGAAAATTGAGACATGTTGTGAGAATATGGCTGAAAGAGAGCTCGACTTCGTAAGGTATGTTGCACTAGGTGTTTGTATAGGCGTCTTCTCGTCTTGTCTGAATACTTATCCGATATACTGGCCCCCAAACCCTTTTTTGGCCTCAACCAAAAAGAAAAATTTTATGCTACATGTCAGAGCGGGTACTATTTTCTTATCTAACAGTTACACTCTTTTAATGGCACAATGTAACAATTACATCTTGGGTGTAACAACTACATCGCATGTCTCTTCAACTTCCCACGTTGGATACCGAAACATCTCGTGATCCCATCCGTAGATTTAATCTGATCAAATGGTGGGGAGAGGTTGTTGGCTGGGCCTCTTCGCAGACCCAACTCCTATAAATAGGGGCACCCCTATCCACTTTTTACTTCTTATATTTACTCGTTGCTCTCATCCGAGTAGTGTTGTAAGTTAATTATTTTTCAAGTATGAAATAATGGTTTAGGTCGAAGGTTCGTCGGGGGAATTGGTTGGTAATAGGTTTAAGGTTCGTGGATACAATGATGAGGTTCTAGAGGTGTCGTCTGATTCTTACTCATCGTGATTTGGCCACTAAAGGGGAGTCCAGTTACTTTTCGGCATTTTTAAACCAGTTGCCAAAAAAGGTGGGTGACAATATTGTGGCTCTGGCTGCAGCAATTGCTATCCAATCGGGGACTTCTGCGAGAGTTATACCTCGACCCAAGAAGCGCCATGTGTTAAAGGAAAAGAGTTTCCCTTCTCCTATCACGCTTCCCGAATACACATGGGCTGACGGTGAGGTAGACACCTACTTCTCCAGATACAACGATGAGTCAAACCTGCTGAACCTCTTGAGTCTGTTGTTGAGTAGTTCAATAATGGGACCAGAATATTGTCCAGTCACTCTTAGGCATGGCAACGGGGCGGGGCGGGGCGGGGGCGGGTATTACATTTCCCGTCCCCGCCCCCAAACCCGCTCCCCGCCCCCGCCCCCATTTCCCGTCGGGTTTTAAAACTCATCTCATCCCCGTCCCCGTTGGGGGTCGGGTTTTCCCCGCCCCGCCCCGCCCCCGCTATTTTACTAAAATTTAAAAAATAAAAAACAATATAATTTTTTTATTTGAAAAATAGGATAAAAAAGTTAATTATGTAACCAAAAAATAATAATAACAAACTCACATTTAAAATATGGGATTATAATTTTAAAATTACAAAACAAAATCAATCAATTTAATTAAAAAAATAGAAAATAATATTTTTTTTATTTTTTTATTTTTTTAATATTATTTATTACGGGGTGGGGGCGGGGCCGGGGCGGGTATCAGTAACCCCATACCCGCCCCCACCCCCGCTTTTGGCTACCGGGGAAAACCCGAACCCGAAAAATTCGGTTTTTCCCCATTAAAATCGGGACGGATTCGGACCGGTACCCACGGGTTCGGGTCCCGTTGCCATGCCTAGTCACTCTCTGTATTGTTCAGTCAGATGCTACTCCTTCTTCGGAGTTTGTCTTTATGAATCGAGAAGGGATGAACATGGATTTCTTTTACATGTATGATTGTTTGTTTCGTGACTTACATGTAAGGATCTAGTTTGATGATTTCACGATGTACGTACTTCGCATCCTAAACGTGGCTCCAACACAAATTCATCTAAATGGGTGGGCGGCCATGCAAGCATTCTGTTCTCTTTGCTTGTATAGCTTTGTTCTGGCAACACCTGGGCTCTTTCTGCACTAATTTTGTAGTCGTCCGAAAGACAAGGCTTGGTGGATATCGTTGATTTGGATACCGAAGTGTCCTCTCTTCCGCACCTTTACCTCTAGTTACAATTTTTTTTTTAAAATTGGTTAGTTTAAAGTAACAATAAGGCTGATTAAGAGGAAGAATTTTTTCTCTGATTCAGCAGAAAATCCTGTTTCCCTTCTATTGGCAACAATGCCCCCATCGGTACAATAAGTATATGAAGGATCTTTTGAGCGCCGACAAACGCTGAGACCTTAAGTTCCTTGAAATGCTCCCTCGACAGCTGCCTGCTACACTTCTAGTGTCACTTCTCCAATCTCCTGATCCTGTTTGGGATCTTGAGGGTTAGTTATGTTTCTTGTCGAGTATGCGCCAACTCCTTGCTTTAATTTGTGCATTTATCACTTGTGTTATTTTACAGGAATCATGACCCAAGTCGGTACCAACATGAATGCCTTTTGCCTTGCCCACAGGAACAGGATTCCAATCGGTGGAGGTCCTTCTCCAAATCCTCCTCTCAACTGAACATCGGGGCTACATAATGTGGTGAGAATAAGGTCGAAAGGATGTTCACCTTCATAGGATATGTTGCATTAGATATACGCATATACGTCTTCTTGTCCTGTCTAAATACTTATCCAGTATAGTTAATTAATGACTATTGTTATATTGAATTTTTTTTTTCTTCATTAAGTCACTATCATTTTTTTAAAAAGAAGTCTCTATCATTTAATCTTTTGATACCTGTCAGATTCAATTTATTTATTTTTTTATCAAAGAAGAAATCTCTTGATATCGAGTATAAAAATTGCCACAATTGCTACCTAGCAATTACAAGTAAAATAAGTATGAGGAATTCAGAGTTCGATAAATAAAGTTTAGTAAACAAATATTGTTTCTGCCGATTAAAATACACTTCAAACCCTTTAATTCAAGTGTGATGGACGGCACGGTGGTTTCGTGCCGTGTTATATTTTATTTAATTTGTTACAATTTTATTTGGATTGTGCGCTTCCATTGCGCACCCAATTTAAATTAAACATCTGTTGTTCCACTTCGATTGCTAATGGTTTTTGGAGACGCTTTTTCCAAAAAAATGTCTGATCATGTTTTAACGTTGAATTCTTCTTGGCTAACGTTGAAAAGATAACGAGACCGAGCCTGCGGAATAAAGTATTTATGTTGTGTTACTTGTGTATACTAAAGATATGAAATAGAAATTAGAAAGTATATATGCTTCAGTTTGTTTTCTTAAAGATCTTACAATATTGCTGACATGAGAGGAGTCCCTCAAATTATATTTAGGTCACCACAATTTATAACTTTTATTGGGTTAATGTAAAAGAATTATTATAAAAAAAGAACTACATTCATATTGTACAAATTTTAACCAAACTAAAATAAAATATTAAAACAATGAAAGGAACGTTTTAAAGTTGATGTGTAAATCGGCTTTTGGTATGTATGAATATATGATTAGTCCAAGTGAGATAGTTAATTTTTATATAAAAATCAAAGAAATAAGTATAAATAGTCAAATCTCATTTGAAAGTATAATAATAAAATTTAAATATAAAAAATATAAAACATAAATTACTATATGTTATAAACTATTGTCATATATTAAATCTAGATATAAATTTATATATTAGGGTTTTATATATGGGTGTTTTCCATACAAGCCCAAATAATCTAAAACAAAACTTTAGCATTTTTTTTCTAGAGGGACCTACTCAAGTTTTCTCTCTACTGTAATAGTATTCCTATTTATAATTTATATAACCACTATTTTTATCTATACAGTATTGTAATTACTTTTTTCCGTTGCTTTTTTATTGCTCAATATATACCCAGACTATTGTAAAATTTGTGCGTGTGGTGGGGCTTAGCGCTTCCCTTACATAAAAAAGAAAAAAAAAATTGTGTCGTACGTAATCACACTCAAATATTCTTCCATTTTATATTCTTTACATTTTTTTTTGCTGAATATATATTCTTTACTTTAATCCTATGATTCAAATTTTAAATGTTTTGTTTTTCGAATACATGTGAAACCAGAAAAATATAAAATTGCTAAAGATAAATAGTTCAAACACATGTTTCTTCTTTTAGGATTTAGTTTATCGAATAGTGTTAACAAAAAATATATAATATATATTGTTAGTAATACATTCTTTTACAAACCTTTCCCCATACATTAATTAAAATTTATTAAAAATTATAAAACCTATAAAGAGATATATTAAATAATAAGTGGAACAAAAAAGTATAATCTCTAACAAATTTTAACTAATAAAAAAAATTAAAATACTACTTTTATTTTTCTTATAATTAATTCATCACATGTTTAAATTCGATCATACCTATTTCCTTTGATCTCAAATATAAAAACTATAACATATTAATTAATTAAGAAAAAAAGTTAAACATATTTAATTACATCAAAACTTTTAATTAATACTTTTATTCAACTTATTTTTCATTGAAACTTGATATCAATTATAAGATAAAGTCATTCAAACTCAGCACCTCAATTAAATGAATGATATTTTGAAATTAATATCATTAAATAAGGTAAAATTAATTAATTTTTTTATATTTAATATATATATATATATATATATATATATATTATATTTGAAATCAGATGGAATAATATTTACGTAAGGCTTGTAGATAGTATGACACCTTTAATTAATTTGCATGGCCCGCGACAAGATGATCGACCAAAGAAGCCAGTTGACTTAGCACAAATACCATAGCCCTGCCTGATAATCCATTAGTTGCCAACTTTGAACATTAAATGAAATAATATTGACATCTCCCACTTGCCTTTCCCTGTTCAGGGTGTCGGCTAATAATTAATGGAGTATTACAACATCATCTTTAATGATAGATTTGAAATAGAGAATTTAATATTTTTTAGTGGACTCTATAGTATCATATAAGATTAAAGATTTTTTTAATTTTTTTCTTTAATAGTCACCACTGCAAAAAGCATCTTCAACGACAGCAAAACGACAACGGTTATCCAAGAACCGTCTTAAATTTGAACGCGGTGGCATTTTTGTAATATTCGTGACTTCAACTATGACGGTTTTTAAAAAACCGTCTTCGAAAGTTGTGTTCAAATACGGTTTTTTGAAAGACCGTCGTGTTTCATTTTCGGTCCAGCAAATTAAAAAGGTTGTTTCTCACCACTCACACTTAGTAGAATATAGAGATTAGAGAGAGCCCTAAACTAAAACCCTAAAATTTTGCAGCCGCGATGGACATGCATCGACGCAGCCATGGCCCCAACCCCGAACCACAATCGCACCAAGGCCGCAGTCTCTCGAAAACGACAACGGCAAAGATGGCGATGAGGATTTAGATCCTTATGGTGGCTTGTTCGACGAGGAACAAAAGAAGATTCTAGAGATCAAAGAGCAACTCGAAGAGCCTGATTTAGATCTTCGTCACAAATATATAAAGTATCTTCTTCCCACTGTCGTTTCCATCACAACTCGAAGAGCCATTGATTGGATTGAAAATGTGGGTTTTAAGAGCTTGTGCTGATTGTGCATGCTCTTTGCGGATTCTTTATTGTGTTTTTGTGTGTGGTGGTGTAGTTGGGGATTGTTTTTCTTGTAATCTTTAAACGGGGTTTCTGAAAATCCTCGCTTTTTGCCTTTGATGATCTTATTTTCAAGAGTTTCATTTGGATTTGACTGCCTCTTTCTCTGATTGTGGATGATTTCATCGGTGAATCTGAGGCTCTTGGATTGGATTCGATTGCCCTTTTATTTGAAGTTGTTGGTTGGGTCGAATTCTTTTGTTAATGCATATTTTTTAAAGCTAGATT
>PYAF01003659.1:273271-300103 GCA_007407185.1 Glycine tomentella
AAGTATAATTGGAGCTTCAATTTTGCAATCCATCCAGCTTATACTGCACACTGTAAGAGGTACATGTCTGTTCTCTCTCCCCTAACTCTCTGCAGCAATAATAAATATGATATGGAGGAAGTAGAGATGATAATTTGAGGAGTTCGAATCCAATGCAGGAATTGACTCCTTAGAATTCAGACCCTCAGAGATTGCAGCAGCAGTGGTAATATCTATGCTGGGGGAGGGCCAAACAGTACACACTGAGAAAGCAATTTTTGTTCTCATTCAGCTTGTGGAAAAGGTAAATATATATGGTGGTGGTCCAATGACAATAAAAAAAAGTGAACATTTATAAATGATGGTTTGATTTTCCCTTTTGAGCATGATCATTTTAAGTTGATCATAAAATAAAATAAAAACTTCTTAATTTATACTATGTCAGAGTTGCAATTTTGATGTTGGAATTTTTAATTTTAAGCTACTGTTTTTGGGATAGACAAAGCCAATGATATCAAAGGTGAAATAATTATCATCTCTTTTATTTTTAAAAAGGATAGTATTCCCTGCCTGCTGAAATTTCCTGCACAGCAACTGCCGTTGTCATATATTTGGTTAATAATATATTATAAAAAGGATAGTATTCCCTGCCTGCCGAAATTTTTATTTTATTTTTAATACTTTAGCCCCACTTAAAATGCTTTCGCTACCATATTCTCATTTCTGGTTAATGGTAATATAGATTGTTGATTCATATTTACTAACTCTTCTCATTGGAATCTAAAATTCTAAGATTGAAATTTTTATGGTGTGATTTTCATTAACAAGAGCCTATGTTATCAATAGTGGCGCAATAGCGCGCAATACTAGAATAGCGGTGCGATGCGGCGGTCGACCGCCACGGACCGCACCGCAACAGTGCACATGAGAAAGCGGCAATAGCGGCCGCTATAGCGGGTGCGGCGCAGCGGAAAAAGCGGGGTGTGAGGAAGATAGGCGACAAAACGGGTTGAGGAAGGATGAGCAGCAAGCCTCGTAAAACAAAAGGCATCAGTGCCGTGCAAAATGCCCTTTTTTTTATTGGTGCAGGCGTGCAGCTATTAAAAATTTAAAATTTAAAAAAATCGAAACGTAAATAATGGCTGTTAAGTAGTAATTACAGTTTTTTATTGGTGCAGTATTTAATATTTAAAAATCAAAACGTAAATTTAGGCTTGTAAGTAGTAATTACAGTTTTCATTGGTACAGCTATTAAAATTTAAAAATCAAAACAAAATCCTCTCTCCTCCCGTAATTACTAATACTAGTAAATAAGTATAATATAAAAACTCTCCTTTTTAAAAACAGAAACTCTCTTTTATAATACTTGATAAACACACTGGCTAGCTTTAGCAAGAACAGGTCATACTATCATTCTTTCAGAAAGAAAGACAAAAACTCTCCTCTCCTCTTTCAAAGCATTCAATTCTACTAAGCTGGTTTGTTTTATATTATATTTTTATTTTATCAGCAAATTTTTTTCTATTTGTTTTTTATTATATAAATTATATTCATATATTTGTTTTTTCTTCTAGTCTATTTATTATTTGTTTATAGTTTTTTTCTTCTAGTCTAATTATTTTTTGTTTTTTTATTTTTCATTAATTTATTATTGGACTATTTTATTTTTGAAGTTAGACTTATAATTTTCTATATTATCTGCATTTTGCAAATATTTATTTTATTTTTATAATTTTTTTGTTTTATAATTTATATATATAATTCATAATTCAGATTTCAAAACAATATTCACTTATATACTTCGTTGTAGCGGTGCAGCGCTACCCGCTATAGCGCTATAGCATTTTTTAGGGGTGGTCGCTATGCACCGCTATCCGAGATTAATAAGTATGACAAGAGCATACTTAACCCTTCAGAGGACAGAGGAAGCTTGCTCTCCTTTCTCAAGTCCAGAGGATGGGCTGTAGCTCTATCTGCAGGAATTGGGGAAGAGGGAATTTATCGGTCATCCATAGCTTATGTCTTTGTCATTTCCATAGACCTCACTGACTCTGGTATAGAAAAGGTAATCCCATTTTCTTAACTTCTAGAAGCCCTTCAGATGGACATGTCAAAGCATATTGAAGCAAATTCAATTTTAAAAAAGTATTTTTTATTTCATATAGGCTATTGCCCTGCAGTATTTATACACCTTAATTTTTTACTTCCAGAGTGGAGCAAAGTGTATATGCACTCTTACGGACAAGAGATATGGCTATTTCAGGGTACAAAGAGTTTGGAATACCAGTAACTTGGCTATTAGATACATGCGTAGTGGGCAAGGTATGCTTCTAAACTTAATTAGTTTGTGTTCTAGTTAACACTAAGGACTTTTTCAAACTTGTTCAGTGAAGGTGTTTTGTTTCTATACCTGTTTTTTTTTTATAATATTACATAGCTATTTTATACAGCTGCAGTTAAGTTGCACCTTTTTACCCATCACTGTTGCAGTTTTTTCTAGTGGTGCCTCCTTTTTGTTGGGCTAGATGTGGTCCAAACTTGAAATCCCAAATTAAAGCTAAGTCTATGTACTTTATTTTGAATCACCTTTTTTTTTTTATCCGTGTCAATGTTAGTTATTAGGTGTTAATTTTCTATTAGTGAAAAATTCAAAATCATCAAGTCCACAACTTCTCTATTCCTTTCTTTTTCCTTTATCATTAAGCAAACCTTATAATTCCTTCTATTTGTGTCACCATAATTTGATATGCTTCTTTAATTAGAAAATATAGAAAATTATATAAATACTTCAAAATTAACTTAAGTTAGCTTTGGCATGGAACTAGTCGGTGCCAAGTTAGCTTTCCCCTTCTCACATAGCTGCTGAGATCCCAATAATTATTCTATGATATCAGTCAAGGCATTTTCTTCTAATTTAGTCTCAAATTATTCTCCTTTCTCCATGTAGATGAAATTAAAATTTATTTTTGCTTGGTGATATTAAAGTGATAATTTGCAACCAATTTTTTTTTTGTATGTTTTTTGTTTTAATTAAGATTAAAGTTTGCAGGGAGAAAAAAAAATAAATTATGAAGAAAAAATTTGAAAATCACTATAAAAAACATTCTTTAAATGGTTAAGATAGATTATTTATTGAATTTTATAGTAAGTATGTAGTGGATATTATATGCATAAGAGTAAAATAATAAATTTAAGTCTGAATTGTATCTTTTTAATTATATATAGTTTCAATTTTATGTTAAAAAGTAACTTAACTCATTGAAAATATGCCTCTTCCTTCTTATTTTGGCTTTAAATTATTAGAGCTAGGATAATATGGATTTCTATTTAACTCATTGAAAGTATGCCTCTTCCTTCTTATTTTGCCCCGACTTTACTTGTACTTTCCTTATGTAACTTTTAATGCTTTTTTTTTGTTAAGAAATTTCATATTATTTATTTTTTTCTAAAACTTAGCAAGTGTAATTTTCCATATCATTGAACAGATTACCTTGTAGATGAGGGTACAGAATGCAATGCTACTTCTGATTTACTACTGGAATGTAATCGTGAGCTGAACATAGTTGATATTTTGGTTCCTTCTCTGGTGCTATTGATTACACTAGAAATTACAGGTGTCTAATTTATTTATCCATTTATTATTATTATTGTTATTATATATGTGTGTGTGTGTGTGTGTGTGTGTTTTCTGCTTTCACCTTTCTCTGACCTTAACAATTTTTTAACATAAACTAAAAAAAAAAAAAATCTGATATTCATCTGCTGGAGTTACAGTATCTTGTGCAACACAGGTTGATAATCATAGTATTTTTGATAGAGATGGTATTGGTTGCATTTTAGGAAGCAAAGGAGCAACACCGAAATACAAAATTAATGAATGCTCTTTTACGATTGCACAGGGAAATAAGGTATCTGTTAGTTCCTTTTTTTTGCATCTGATTAGAGAATCTTACTTCTTTATGGTGATCAAATCCTGGTCATTGCAGCCCCAAGCTAGCTGTATGTGTAGATGACTTTTCATCTCCATATCCTGATTATGCTATTGGTTATGGAGTTGTCTGTCATCTTGTTGCATCAACACTTGCTTTCTGGCCAGTACATGGTTGGAGTCCAGGTCTTTTTCACACCCTTCTTGCCAGCATTCAGAGTACTTCATTGTTGACTCTAGGTCCAAAAGAAACATGCACTTTACTCTATCTTCTGCTATGGCTATTCTATTTGAAGTTTTATTGTCCAAAGTTGTGTTGTTAGTGTTATTTCTTTAAATACTATATATTACTTGTGCTCATCGATTCTTCAAGATTTTTGGACTGTTTGTATGATTAACTCCTATGGTCTTATTTGGTTTCTATTGCAACATTGATCTACTTCCTGAAGAAGATATATGGCTTTGGACTAGTGGAATGCCCTTGTTAACTGCACGAAGAATCTTGACAAAATTGCTGAGATTCCTGTGTGCCCTAAAATTTGGATCTTGCAGTTCTTCCTTCTAGTTTAACATTTTTATGAATTTTTCTTCTCTGTTTTCAGATTTTGAGGCTTCTTGATTTTCTTGTCAGCTTGTTGGAGCATCCACTTGGAAAGGTAATACTTATATTTTATCTGTTTTATTAACTATTGTTGATTGTTGATAATAGTAGCTTACAACTTTACATAATATAAGCCTGGTTTTCTCTTTGTCAGGGCCTATTATTGAGGGAGGGCACTCTTCAGATGCTAACAAAAGTTTAGGAAACACAAGATCTTCATCTAGCAAAGGTTGGCGTAGCTTCAATGGCTTTTTCTCCCTTTGTGAATTTTTGTAACTTTTTATTTATTTGTCTATTTGAATTCCTCAAATTGTTTTTCTCAACCAGAAAGAGGCCTACAAGAATAGCATGAATTTTTAATTTTTTGCCATTTATTTAGACTTATTTAAAATTTGACTGGTCTTCTAAGTACATGCACATGATAAATTAAATCATATCACTTATCAATTAGAACACGAAAGATATTTAAATGATAGCCAAATTAATACACAACACAATAGTCAGAAGAAATTAAACTACACTGCTACCTGCTAGTAGATCATGATCAACATTCAACACTAGCTATTATGACCCTAAAAAAAATCTAGTTATTATGCAAAAAGACTAATTAAGCATAAATTAATATAGGTACACATAGGTAGTTATATATATCATATATACCATGCTGGAGACACGTTTGTGTTTATGAGGTTTGTAAATTTGACTTCATTTTTTTCACTTTTGTTGGTTTCCTTCACATGGTTCGGCAAATATCTTCTACTATAATGAATGTTTACTCTTCCAAATTTGTAGTAGTATTTTGTTACTACTTTACTCTGCCTTCCCCCCCGTGCATTGAATTTAATTTGTTATTTGTTGCATGATGGTCGTTGAATTTATTTTTTATTATGCAAAAAATTCTCGCACATAGCACCATTCAGGCAAGTTTCAATATAATTAGTTGGGGCCTGAAGTCTACGTGGAATGCGAATCCGGGTCAGGTTCTGGGTCCAGCTCATTTGGGGCACCCTTAGTTTTTGTCTTTGATTCTTTGACTTGGTGAACCCATAAGGGATTATTTTAGAGTAAAGAGAGATACCATAAAGTGCAAAGTAACCATGAAGATTTATGGGACTAGTGCACATTCAATCCTGAAGATAGCCTTTTCAAAGAATTGAAGAGATTCAAGAGAATGGGAATGTTTTGCATTTGTATGAGTGAGATTACAGTGTGCAGAGAAGACACCAAAAATAATTGATTTCTGCTAAAGTGTACTTTCTATTTGAAGGATTTTTCATCTCAATGGTTCATTGATTTCTGCTGAGTATAAAAGCCTTTAGCTACCTTTTATTCAAGATCAGATTGATTTAGAATTTCATTGATATATTTTCCTTTTCCATTTGATATCATCCACTGATTCATATTTCTTTCTGATGGCTGAAGGCAGTTAATTATTACAATGCTGGGACTGTGGAGTTTATAGTTGATATAGTCTTTGAATGGCAAATCCTTGGGGCCAATGGAGAAGCTCTTCCATTGAGTCAATCACAAGTACCCTTATCAAGGTGATGCTGCTTTTCCTATCTTTAATTTCTTCTTACCCCTTAATTTTTTATTTATGTGTGGATGAGGTTGAGGGTGAGTTTGGGATTTTCTCTGCTTAGTTCCATATTAAACTTAATGATTTTTTTATGAATTAAAGTTGGCCTAAAAACCATTTTTTTGTGATTTTTATCCATTTTAAAAAAAGAAAAAAAATACATGCAAAGACGATTTGCCTAAAAACCGTCTTTGAATGTATTTTTTTTTATTTTTTTAAATACATACAAAGACGGTTTTTCAGAAAAACCGTCTTTGTATGTGGACATACAAAGACGGTTTTGCCTAAAAACCGTCTTTGTATGTTTTGTTTTTTGTTTTTTTTTTATTTTTTAAAAAAGGATACAAAGACGGTTTTAGGCAAAACTGTCTTTGTATGTGGACATACAAAGACGGTTTTGCCTAAAACCGTCTTTGTATGTTTTGTTTTTTGTTTTTTTTTACTTTTTAAAAAAGGATACAAAGACGGTTATTAAGAAAAACCGTCTTTGTATGTGGACATACAAAGACGGTTTTGCCTAAAATCGTCTTCGTATGTTTTATTTTTTTGTTTTTTTTTATTTTTTAAAAAAGGATACGAAGACGGTTTTAGGAAAAACCGTCTTTGTATGTCCACATACAAAGACGGTTTGCCTAAAACCGTCTTTGTATGTATTGCTTTTTTTTTTTTTAATTTTTAAAAAGGATACGAAGACGGTTTTTCCTAAAACCGTCTTTGTATGTCTACATACAAAGACGGTTTTTTGAACCGTCGTCAAAAATGTTGATTTTCAACGACACGCGCAACAAAGACGGTTCTACAACCGTCGTCAAATGCGGTTTAGAACCGTCGTCGATTGAAGCGCTTGTAGTAGTGAGTAAATCTCATTTTGAGATCTTAGCGAGAGAGAAATAAGGAAAAATTTATTTTTTTTAGAATGATGTGTAGATCTTGATGGATCTTCTACAAGAACTCATCCTTCATGTTGGAGATCTCTTTAACTCTTTTGTTGGGAAATCTAGTGATGATCAAATCTTGAACTCAAGATCTTTGCTCAAGATCTTGTACTAAAGATCCTTTTATGTTGTATATGGATTGAATTTAATTTACATATAGTGAGAGTGTAAATTTTATATTATAAATTAGTATAAATATTTTTTGAAGAAATTATAAAAAAGAATAATAAGTTTTTACTATACTATTAATAATTTATAATTAAATGATAATATTTTATTATCATGTAAATGTTTTCTATTTAATTTCATGTCCATTATCCTTTATTCAATAATTTAACAATTTACTACGAAAAGCAATTCCATATGCCCGTAGGTAACACACAATTCACAAATAAAATCAAATCCATGTACCGCAGCCCGTACGTAATATACGCATATTAATATAACATTTACGTTGATATTATTAATTAATTTCAATATATTCTAATTATATTTAATAATTTACGATTAATTTATCTAAATCAATTTTATCCTGACAATAAAAAATATATAGCAATGATTTTTTATTATATGACTTTGTTTTTATTTTGAGGTTTTACAGTTTTGAAAAAAGTTAATATAAATTTTAATATTTTTTTTTATTATATTATTATTCATTTATAAAAGTGTCAAAAAAATAATAATTATAAAGTTAAAAGAATAAGTGTAAAAATTTATTTAATGAAAAATATGTTGAGAATTGTCAAAGAAGTTGTTACTATTATCATGTCTCTTGTCGATCACTCACCTAAAAAAAAAAAAAAGAAATAATAAATGGACTGTCCTCAAACATTGCAGTTTGCACCGTGAAATGATTTATGAAGAAAAATTGCATTGATTAGTGAACATACGTGTTTGCTCAAAATCTGAGAGTTAATTTAATTGGCGTGAAACAGGCACTATGGGACGTTCTGAGGTGACGGAGGCACCATTTTGTAATAAGAATAAAAAAAATTAAATGAAAATTAAATTATTGGATGATGTTAAATTGCTAATAGATGTCTCAGTCTATGCATACCTTTACATGAATTATTTGAATTAAAAGTGAGTGATTTTGATTAAAAAAAAATGCATCAACACCTCCACGTGGTTTTGAATTAAAAGTTGACCTTGACCAATGAAAATTATGATCTTACGTAAAAATGAAAATAACTCATCTTAATTGTTAAATTAAAATAAAAAGTTAAGATTAAAATTTTTTAAATTTAAATTCTATTTAATTATAAAATATCTAAAAAAATTATTAAACAAAAATTAATTATTTTCAAAATATTTTTATTTTATTTTTTATTATTTAGTATGGCACACTGCACATATTGTGCCACGAGTATGCTAAAAGGATAAGTTTTTTTAACCAACATACATCCTTTATTTTCAATATTTACTATTTGTAATTTTATTTTTCAAAGTACTGTAATTATGTATATTGGTGAGAAGTTGGGAGTTGATGACCCAATTTCTCACCATGATTTTGATTTTTTATTATTATAATTTTTTTAAAAGTTGTTTTGCAATAGGAAGTTGAGAGTTGATGATTCGACTTTCTAACATTAGTTTTTATTTTTTTAGTAAAAATAATTTGATTTGAATAACGAAAATTATGTGGATTTTTAAAAAAATGATGATATTTTTGGTTTAATAATTTATTTATATCATAATATATTATATCATAAATAAAATACATAAAGATGAAATATTTTTCTATTATATTCTTGTTGGTGATCGATTTCACATTTTTTTTCTAGTATCACGTTCAAAATGAAATATTTTAATAAATTTATTGGTGTAATAATTTTTAATAGTCTTGAAATAAATAAAAAGGACAAAATGATTAAAAAAATAGATTGATTAAAAACAATGAATATATAGTTATTATATCTCAGTTATATTATATGATAAAATTAAAACATTAAAATAACAAAAAATATTAACAATTAGATAGACAAACATAATAATTAGAACATAATAAAATGACGGAATGTACAAACAATATCAATTAAAGAAATAAACATAACAAACGAAAGATTAAAAAATGAAAAAAAAAGAATGTATTAACAATAATAATTGAAACATGAAAATGACGAAACTAATTATAGCTTGAAAGATGTTGTATAGTTGACATGTCTTCCTCCAGTAGTTGGATTATTGGTTTGTTAGAAATAGCTAAAATTTCTATTGGACAAAAGCGCTTCCAGTAATTGAATTCTGCTAACACCTTTAACACGTCTTCATCGTTTTTCAATTGTATTATTTCATATTCGCTTAATTTTTATGAATATTTTGCATGACTTGACCGTTAAAAGAACAATTGTCTGACCACATGTGATTCGTGAATTCCATAAGAGGGAACCCTAGAAGCGCAACTTGCTTCATGACATCCTTGAGTGTTTCGATGTTGCATTTGGAAGGAATTTCAAATCTTATTGGATTTGATCCAATAAAGGAGTAACCCAAAAAATTGTCTTGTCGTGGTATCTTCCACTTGCCGTTGCAATACAACATTGCATCATGAGTAGGAGTGATGGTGGATCGAAGTAGGTTGAGTATACCATCGGGTGTTTTGTAGATGATACATAATAATTCTATAGGACCAACACACAAGTGTTTCTCATTGCAAATTAACATTGTTCAAACATCATCATCATTTTTCAATTTCAGAGAATGAAAAAAAGATTGTTGACTTGCATCTATGGATGGTTGTCAATAGCAGATTTCATGCACAAATTGGTCATTGGTTAGTCGAAGGTGTTGTGTATTATACTCTTTAGTATTTTGAAAGAACACTCATTGGGAACTCGCATTGGTATTGAAGTAGGATATTGAAAATAAACACCAGTTTTGTTGTGTATAATTGATCCATTTAGAAAAATGAATGCTAATTTTAAGTTAGCAATGGTTTGAGTGCTTATTTTTACCGAGATTGCCATAATATGGAGATTGAATTTCGTTTGTGAAGGTATATTGTGTGGAAGTGTGTGGTTGTATTGAGGGTGTTTGATTTATTTATAGTTTTTTGAATATTTGCCCCATTAATGTGTATCAGATTATCATAAGGTTAGAATTGTATTTTTGATAGAGGTTTGTCTGGTATCCAATGTTGATTGAAACTTGTCATTATTCCAATTTTGCTTTTATCGATATAGTACATAGTGTTGTCATTTTTTACTGTGAATTTACCCTTCTACCTAGTGTACCAGTCCATTATTAATCTCATACTTTAAATTTAAATTGTCAGTTGTCAATTCAATATCACTTTTGTATATGTTACATGATATTTTATAAATTGCATAACATGGTCACTTAAACATTGTTTTAGGGTCGAAAACATGATTTTTTATTTATTTTTTGCTATTAATTTGAGGTCTTTGCTGATGAATCTGTTACACGATATTTTCTTTTATTCTTTGACGTGAAAACCATGAAACAAAATTGCCAGAGATATTTTTAATATATTGGAGATAAATTTCATAAATTGCATAACATGATGTTTTTATTTTTTTTTGGGCTATTAATTTGAGGTCTTTGTTGATGAAACTATTACGCGATATTTTTTTATATTCTTTGACGCAAAAACTATGAAACAAAATTGCTAGAGATATTTTTAATCTATTAGAGATAAATTTTATAAATTGCATAATATGACTACTTAAACATTGTTTTAAGGATCGAAAACATGGTTTTTATTTTACTATTAATTTGAGGTCTTTGTTTATGAAATTGTTACACGACATATATATTTTTGGATTCTTTGACGTAAAAACTATAAAAACAAATTGCCAAAGATACTTTTAATCTATTGAAGATAAATTTTATAAATTGCATAACATGACCACTTAAACATTGTTTTAAGGATTGAAAACATGATTTTTTTTTTCTATTAATTTGAGGTCCTTGTTGATGAAACTGTTACACAATATATATTTTTTTGGATTTTTTGACGTGAAAACTATGAAACAAAATTGCCAGAGATATTTTTAATCTATTGGAGATAAATTTTATAAATTGCATAACATGGCCACTTAAACATTACATGACATGACATGTCCACTTGAACATAATTTTGAAATCTACGTTAGAAGGGTAGTTAAACAAAGTTGATCCCATCATCACAACAGTTTATACTTTAATTTCCAAGACGATGACTAGTCCCACATGGCGGATGACGTTGATTACATCGTGGATTTCTTTTCTCATATATCACTGGTTCTCCCTCATGATGAGATTGTCGTTTTGTCTCAGGATTTTCATTGTGGATTGTTACAGCTGAAGAACTTTGTACTTTCTCTCCAAACGAATATGGTCCATCGAGCTGTTGCAAAGAAGCTAAATATGATGCCGCAGTATTTGGTGTATTTAAATCGACACCAAATGAATTGGTCATCTATTCATGGTTAGTTGCATTTTGACTGACTCACAAATCTAGCCAAAAGTTTGATGAACAGATAATGGAGTACAAAACATTGACTAAGGACGTGGAACTGGAAAATGTGATTCTTCATTGGTTGTCTCTGCAACATTATGGGTAATTGTTGTGCGTGGATCATTTAGTTGTTGTGCAAAAGACAAGAATAAAATAGTGTTTTGCCTATACCATTCCATATACTCCGGTGTATGTACCAATGGTCCTTCAACCAATTGTCCAGTTCATCATTGTGTTTGTTTTTCTAGAAATTAATCCACCCTGCATGATATTCCATCTAGTCACTGTAATGATGTCCTCGCATGTCAATCTGGTGAAGTTGATCAAGATTCATGGGATCAAGAGGGATATCTTGATGTAGTTCAAATTGTAGCTTGACCCGATTTGTTTAATGCCATTCCACGACGAAAAACAAATAATTGCAGTACGTGCGGACCAAATGTTCATGTCTCTGTATGCATGTCTTGGTAGGTGCTCTTCAAATCCTCGATATGGGACCCAAGAAAACTGGAATATATGTAAACAATGCAACATTAGTAAATGGTAATATGTACATATTAATAGTGTAGTTGATGATAATAATATACCCGATGGCTTTCTATATGATTTATACGAGATCTATAACCAACCAAGTCACCATAAGGTGTGCCCCTATGTTCTAATCTACCACCACTCCATCTGAAATGTAAAAAGGAAAGTTAACAATTATTCATTGTAATGTTATAATGGGCGTCATTGAAATTAAGAATTTTGATTTCATTATTTGTAATAACCTTTTAGCGAGCGGATAAGTTGTTTCGGGTCGTAGGACTCTTGGTGAAATAAAAGGCATGCGATACCAAGCCCTTGACTGCAATAGTATGGCAACACCACTCATAACTCTACCAACCTTCGATGATGTCCGACACAGTTCTTTGTACATGTTTGCTAAACAAGCAGAATCCCAACTATATTTGTTAGTCTTTAATATGTATTTGTCGTTGTTCCATGCTTTTTAGTTGTTATTTTTAATTTACTTTAATAATATGATCCTAAATGCACAGTTCACTCACATGCATTGGCAACCACATCAATACGGATCTCAATAATCCGCGTGGACTCCGTGATTGATGCGGAACAATGTGGTCAACAGTCATGATGCAACGGACAACCTGTTGTCTGTGATGTGTGCAACTACACACTGTTTACTCACATGCATTGGAAATCGCATCAATGTAGGTCTCAATAATCCGTGTGGGCTTAGTGATCAATGTGGAACCGTGCGGTCAACAATCATGATGCAACAGTTAGCCTGTTGTCTGTGATGTGCGCAGCTGCACACTGTTCACTCACATGCACTGACAACCGCATAATTGTGAATCTCAATAATCCACATGGGCTCAATGATAGATGCGAAATAGTGCGATCAACAGTCATGATGCAATGGACAACCTGTTGTCTGTGATTTGTGCAATTGCACACTCTTCACTCACATACACTAACTCTCCTACCTAACCCTCCCACCTAACTCTCCTACCTAACCCTACCACCTAACTCTCCTTTCAAATTTTCTGATCCTATATATAATCCCACCATTTCACAACAACATCCTCTAAATACAAACCTTTATTCATAACTCTGATAATCTTCCCACTCATATCCCCAGAATACCACTCATGGCTCCACCTAAATAAATATCGGTTGTCATTGGTCAGATATTAGACGACTCGGTTCACGGATCGAATTACTCATGTGCAAACCCAATATTTCTATACATAACTAGGTCTATTACGTTAACACAACTGATTTAGAAAATTAACTAACGTCTCCCTACTCAGGCAACTGAAACAGTTGTTTAGTTGCTATATCATGTCCCTATTTCATTTCGTCATGGCCAATAACGTTTTATTTTAGCACAAATACACGACAATGACGATCTTAGAGGTGTGCTAGAAATAATTGTCCAAAATCCAGAATTGAATTCTGCCGAATTGTATGCTGTTACTGAGCTTATTCCTCAACCACAACCACCGTTTCCACAACCAGAACTATCATCCCCAAAACCATCGTCTCCACAACCATTATCGTACAATAACCTGGACCTCAATGATCCAGTGTCTTCATACAATAACCTTGAAACACAAGATGCCTTTGACATTTATACTTCATGTACACAACTACTATCCCAAAATGATTCTTTTTATGATGCCCAACAAACCTCCTTTTACTAAAAATACTATCATCCATCATAATATTTTACAATATTACCCCCATCACAACAACCACAGACACAAATACCAAATCCAAATGAATATCCAATCACTAATGACGAGGGTGTTGTCATACCAACGTCACCTCCGTTGCAATATCACCAACCTAGGTGTCTAGTGGAGTTGAACCTCGACCACTTATCACAATACATTGATCACCACCATTTTGTTCAGCAACAAGACCGTGTACAACCATTAAATGGTGCAATCGAGGTTCGCATGGCCTTCGATAAAAAAAAAACACAATGTATTTGAGCAGTCAAAGAATACAATATCAGAAATCATTTTGACTACAAAACAACATATTCTAACCTAGAGAAGGCTAAACCTCGTGTGTAAATCACATGAAAATGATTGTACGTGGAGCTTAAGCGCATCCAGTTCAAAGACATGTAAGAAATGGATTATCAAAAGTATTAGAGGTCAGACCACTTGTCTCGCGCTAATGCTCACATAGGATCATAGGCAACTCGACAAACACGTCAAAGCGCAAATCATCCAACCCATTATCAAAACGAACCCAAAAATCTCCATCAAAACATTGATTGCAGAGATTAAAATGTTTATAAATTATACTCCATGCTACAAAAAGACATGGTTAGCAAAGCAAAAAGAGTTGGAGATGATTCATGGAAACTGGTAAGAATCATATGCCAAGCTGCCAAAACTTTTGGGAGCTTTGCAATCTTGTATTTCCGGGACTATTGTCGCTGCTCAAACAGAATCTGTGTTTGAAGAGGGAGAAATGGTACCTAGAAAAAAATGTTTAAACATGTCTTTTGGTCCACGCATTAGTGGGTTTGCACATTGCAAACTCATCGTACAAGTAGATGGTACATGGCTTTATGGGAAGGTATACAACTACATTATTGATAGCTACAACACAAGACAGTGCTAACCATTTCTTCCTGATTGTCTATGCCATTGTAGAAGGGGAGATAACTTCATCATGAGGGTTCTTCCTAAAGAATTTGAGAAGACATGTAACTCTGCAAAGTAACATTTCTCTCATTTCAGATAGGCACCCCTCGATTATAATTGCCTACAACAACGCAACTAACTTATGAGTTGGGGACACATCCCATTTCTTCTGCCTGTGCCACATTGCACAAAATTTCCTTCATAGTAACCTAATTGCAAACATTTGAAGAAACCACTCATGCGAGCTGGTGAAAATCTTTAATATTTTTTTCGCTAAAATATATTTTAATTAAAATTTCATTACGTACTAAATTTATTAAAAATTTACAGGGTACGCATACACGGAGAAAATGCACTAGCGGCATCTTGGGGATATCCAAAAAAAATATTAGGTACAATGCTTCAATGAGGGAAAACGTTGGGAAATATGACCATAAATTTGTCCGAGTTGATTAATTCTATGTTCAAAAGCACAAGATATTTGTCGGTGTCATCATTGGTCGAGGAAACATTCTTCAAAATTGCAAAACTTTTTGCTATTAGAGGCTCGCAGTATTCCAAAGTCGTCTCTGAGGAAATGAATATCAATCAGTTGGAATCAAATACACACATTGTTAACGAATTCGACAGACACAACCACACATTTATTGTAATAGAGACCCAAGCCCCACTTGAAACACCTAGACCACCTGGAAGGTTTAGGGTCATGTTACAATTCCAAAATTGCGATTGTGGTGAATATCAGACTAAACACTTACTGTGTTTTCACGTCATGACTGCCTATAAATCTGTCAATGTCGATCACATGAATTATGTGTCGCCGCTATTTACTTAGCAGAACATATTGCACATCTATTTCAACTCCTTTGTTTACTGTCACACGCATTAATGTGACAAGAATATGAAAGAGATCAGTGGGGTCCTGATCCAAGGAAAAGGAGGAGTGCAAAGGGTCATCTGATTTCAAATCGCATTCCCATTGAAATGGATGAAGAAATTGAATGGGATACCAAAAAAAAATGTGGAATATGCTGACAACAAGATCATAACAGAAAAAATTGTCCTAACATACCTTCCTCTTCAGTTTTTTCTTAGACAACTATGATTCTTTATGTATTTTATTTATGATGTAATAATCTATTCTGGTATAAATAAATTATTAAACCAAAAATATTATCAATTTTTAAAAAACCAGAAAAATTTAACTAATTACAATAAATGCATTGAAATATCTCAACAATTACCTTAACTTCTGGGCCACACCGAGAAGAGCATAGTTATGCCAAGTTGCGCTGTTTGATTAATTTATACACCACGTGATCAATTTGTTGAAGTAAAACGTAGCAAATATCGACATCAATTTGAAAACAACCACCGTCAGTACTCACCCATTTCCCCTATAAATTCAGCGTTTGATAATCAATGACATTGTAGCCAGCACTTGCATATTCTTTCCCTTTGACAAGTGCAATCTAAGGAAGAGATAACAAACAAAACATGGGTATTTTGGGCACAATCAACAACAAGCCTCATGTTGTGTGCATACCGTACCCAGTACAAGGCCACATTAACCCAATGCTAAAACTAGCAAAACTCCTTCACTTCAAAGGCTTTCACATAACCTTTGTTAACACTGAGTATAACCACAAACGTCTTCTCAAAGCAAGAGGCCCTGATTCCCTTAATGGTCTCTCTTCTTTTCGCTTTGAAACCATTCCTGATGGTCTACCTGAGACTGATCTGGACGCCACACAGGATATTTCTTCCCTGTGTGAGGCCACTAGAAGAACTTGCTCCCCTCACTTCAAGAACCTCCTTGCTAAAATCAATAACTCTGATGCCCCTCCAGTGAGTTGCATAGTCTCGGATGGTGCCATGACCTTCACTCTTGATGCTGCTGAAGAATTGGGTGTCCCCGAGGTGCTGTTTTGGACGACTAGTGCATGTGGGTTCATGTGTTACTTACAATATGAACAACTCATTGAAAAGGGCCTAACACCCCTCAAAGGTAATGAAATGTATTTGATTTTATGATTGGTACTTTTGCAGTTAATTTGTCCGAGCTATATACGGATACACATAAATTTGTGGGGGCGACGTGAGTCATATTATGTATTTAACCTATTTTCAATTGAATCCAATTATGGTGACAATATGTAATTACAATATATAGTTTGTGGGAACCATATTCATATACATAATTTTGTGAGAGCATACCCATTATAATTTTTTTTATATTACATTTCAAATTATATATGGAAAGAGTTTGTAATTTTTTTTTTTTGTTGAATAAAGAGTTTATAATTAGACATATTATATTAAAAAAAAAGTATGTGGGGACAATTTGCTAGCTCCAAAAGTCTCCAAAGCATATTCGTTATTGTACACTGTGCTATACATGAAAAAATTGTACTCCATATGTTAAACAAGTCTCTGTTCGATTATGTTAAGCAAAATGTAGTTCATGTAATTTTTTTTATGTTTTCTAATACAGTGTATGAGTTTAATTTAAATTAATAATTAATTAATTACTCTTTTGTGTTTGACACGTAGACTCTAGTTATATCACAAATGGGTATTTGGAGACTACCATCGATTGGATACCAGGCATTAAGGAAATTCGGTTGAAGGATCTTCCCAGCTTCATTAGAACGACAAATCCAGATGAGTTCATGCTTGATTTCATACAGTGGGAGTGTGGGAGGGCTCGAAGTGCTTCTGCAATAATTTTGAACACATTTGATGCCTTAGAGCACGACGTTTTGGAAGCGTTCTCGCCCATTTTGCCTCCGGTTTATTCCGTTGGTCCTTTCAATTTACTCGTGAAACATGTTGATGACAAAGAATTAAACGCAATTGGGTCCAATCTTTGGAAGGAGGAATCTGAGTGCGTGGAGTGGCTTGACACAAAAGAGCCCAACAGTGTCGTTTACGTGAATTTTGGAAGCATCGCGGTTATGACAAGTGAGCAATTGATTGAGTTTGCATGGGGTCTTGCTAATAGCAACAAAACCTTTTTATGGGTTATAAGACCAGATCTTGTGGCGGGTGAAAACGCTGTTTTACCTTCAGAGTTTGTGAAACAAACTGAAAATAGAGGACTATTGTCTAGTTGGTGTTCCCAGGAACAAGTGCTGACTCACCCTGCAATTGGGGGATTTTTGACACACAGTGGTTGGAATTCAACGTTGGAAAGTGTGTGTGGAGGTGTTCCAATGATATGTTGGCCTTTCTTTGCAGAGCAACAAACCAATTGTTGGTTTTGTTGCAAGGAGTGGGGGATTGGGTTGGAGATTGAAGATGTTGAGAGGGACAAAATAGAGAGCCTTGTGAGGGAGTTGATGGATGGTGAAAAGGGTAAGGAGATGAAAGAAAAAGCTTTGCAATGGAAGGAATTGGCAAAAAGTGCTGCTTTTGGCCCTGGTGGATCTTCATTTGCTAATTTGGATAACATGGTTCGTGATGTTCTTCTGGGCAAAAATGTTAAATAGTCGTATAACTCAAATATTTTAACTTGCTCGTTTGTTGTGTGAAGACTTTTTATTTAAATAACCCTTTCTTTATGGGAAATGAAATGTACTACGTACCAACTTATCATTTGTTTATTTCTTTTCTGATTAATGTCAATCTTAATTGAAGTATGGAAAATAATAGATGTATTCCTATTTTTTGGTTTGAAGAAACGAGTAAAAAGGTAAAAAGAAAAGATAACAAATTGAAAGATGTGCTAAAAAAAATATAAAAAAAAATAAACAAAGAGTACTAGAAAAGAATGAAAAAGATAATGAGAAATGTTTAATTATTAAATCATTGCCATACACACCTTGAGAGTGCATGTTTGATTTCAATTTCTTAATTTGTTTTCCCACAAAATTAACACAAGTAATTGTTACTTTGTTAGTGTGAAAAGAATTTACCAATGATGGACGTCATTTTGCAAGCGTGTTATATTTTACTTTTTTTGCAAGTGCATCTCCTGGATGAGTCATGCATGATCTTGTTTCAGTGTTGTTCTTGAATTCTATTCGTCTTATCCGACGTTGAAAAGACTCATGGAATTGAGCATGTGGAATGAAAACTTACCTTGTGTAGATTCTAAAGACTAATTTTTTATTTCAAAAAGGCAGAAGTCAAATGAATGTGAAATTATATGAAAGGAAAAGTATGTTTCAGTCTAATATTTTTTTTTTATATAAAAAAAAAATCTTACAATATTGCTGATATAATAGTAGCATTTGTCAAATGATATTTTTTATTATCATCTAATAACATCTATTTTGGTCACAACAAACAATAACTTCTAATTAAGTTGATGTAAAAACAATATTATAAAAACTAAATTGATATTGTTTTCTTTTTATAAAACTAAAACAAAATTAATTAAACAAATAAAAGATTTTTTTTTTCAAAGTTGAGGTGTAAATAGGCTTTTGATAAGCATGATTAAATATAGGATAGATCAAAGTGAGACAATTATTTCTATATAAAAATAAAATATATAAGGGTAAATTATCTTTTTAATTCTTATTTTTTTATATTTTTAGTTTTTTGAAGTTTTTAGTTTCATTATAATTTTTTTTATATCCTTTAACCATGTAAATATAGTGTTTTACAACATATTTTCGATGACCGTTTCTAAAAAATAGTCGTCGTATATAAAATAGTGCAATTTTATAAGTATGTAATTTTTCAACAAAGAAAGTTTTATAAAAATGGTCTATTGAAAACTATCATTATAGATCATTCCATCAAGTAGGAAACCAACTCCAACACCCCCTTTCAAATATTAATAAATCTTCGGCACCATTTTTGAAATCTCCACCACCATCTCTTTCACAAGGGTGACCAGATCATTCCGTCAAAACCCGTTTTATCCATCCCCGCCGATCCCTAATCCATAAACCCAACCTTTCCCCTACTGACAACTTCGGCACTGTAATGCCTATAATAGTTAGTACAAGAACTAATTTTTATATATTAAGGGTGAAAATGACAAATCACTATTTGTAGTACCATTGTATCACTATTACAAACCCCATACCAATCTCGATCGTTAATTTATTTCATCTTATATTCAACGGCACAAAACAACTTACTCATTGTTGGAGCACCTACTCAACAGGTCCACTTTACATAGAAATGACGTAAAATCAGTTCAAATGACCAACTTCACTAAGTCGGTAGTATATGTACATGTTAATGTTTGTTTAAATTAATTTATTTCATGCAAAGTAATGTAAAAAAATTGAAAAATAATTTCAAGAAAGAAAAACAATTCCTACGAAGTCAGTTACGTACAACATGCTTTACAAAAATGAGTAGTATTATATGTTTTATAATTTTTTCTATTATTTTTTATTACTGTGGAAAATAATTAAGGAAAAATTAATAATTTTATTCCTTAAAAGTATAAAAAGAATATCTACCACCTTTATTATTTAATAAATAAGAAGATTAATAAAAATATAAAAAAATTAAGATAATTTGTAATATAGAAACTCAAATCTCGTTTCTGTCGACTAAATGTTAGTAAACTAAAAAATGTTGAATGTAATGTGCTAACGTTTGATATCACATCATCATGGCTGCAAGATAAAAAAATATTAATTATAAGCATAACTTTTAACCACTATCTTTCCTTTTTGTGTGTTCATATATATTTTATTTGTGCAATGTTGTAGCGTCATTTCTTACCATAAAATAGGATTTTGATGGATCATCGTCAAATAAAGCAAATAGAAATATAATAGGTTGATACTTGTATATAATTTTTCATCTATATTAGTTATTTTTTCGTGTAAGAATCTCTGGTAAAGTCAAGACTGCATAGCATGCACATTGTTTTTATTATTTCCAAATGGAAAAAATATATTGTGTGTTTTTATTGGATAAATAAGAAAGGTTTAAAAGATTTCAGGTAGAGATAGTAATGAATAGGATTTGAGTAGGATAATGTACATTTGTTTTTATATTCTTTTTCTTTAAGCTTCATGTTTTCATGTTAAGTATGTAGACATGCTGATAAGAGAAACTTGGAGCATGGGATTGTTTGCATGGAAGAAGATTAGAATAGTTTATATCTCCCAATGTATGAGAATTAGTTTTATGTTTTGTGTACCTAGCTTGGTCATGTTTTTTAAGGAACATAAGTGTTAAAGGATTTGAACAAGTTTTGTTATTATGATGTATGTTTAAATTTTTCACACAATTAACTTTGATATTCTTATATTTTATGTTTTGGAAATTTAATAATATAAGCAGGCAAAAGGTAAACATTCTTTAGAGTGTTATATGCATATGGTCCACGGATGGATAAGTGATATGGCAATGAACATCCAGAAATAAAATTATTTAAACCAATAAAAAGATTTTTTTTTCTCCAAATTTGAGGTGTAAATAGGCTTTTGGTAAGCATAAATATAGGATAGATCAAAGTGAGACAATTATTTATATATAAGAATAAAAGAAATAAGGATAACAATCTTTTTAGTTTATATTTTAAAAATATATATTTTTAGTCTCTAAATTTTTTATTGTTAATTTTAATTTCTGAACTCTTTTTTGTCATTACTTTTAACCCTTTAACCATGTAATGTACGGTATGAATCCAAGAAATGGGACCCTGTGAGTTGATATTAGGCATTCCTCCACACAGTTATAAAAGACTTATACCACCTTAGAATTTGTCACCACCACTATCCAACTCCTACTCTTATTCTTGCCTGGAAGACGCATACTCCCCTCTACGCATATATCTTAAAATGTTGTATTTGCTGCTGCAACCTGTCTGGATATGAACACAAAATATATGTCATATAATTGTTCTTCAACGATAACTCTTCCTTAACCTCTTGATTTGGTGTATTTAGCAATTACCTTAATTAATTGAAAAATTTCAATTGATAAAAATATATATATATATTAACCCTTGAAGAGGAAAAAAAATCCGAGTGATTGGAGAAGAAAATAGAAAAAAATAAAATACTGGAAAAAATCATCGTGTTGATGAAAAACGTTGTTTGCCACAAGGAACTCTACCGGCTTCTCACTTTTGGTTTGTCAATGTTGTGCAACACCAAAATGATATGCCAAAAACTCGGTCACTCACACAAAAAATATATTCCTCTGGTTTGTGACGATTCTGCCTAACCAAAAAAAATTTAAGAGTGAAAAAGAGGAAGACACAATAATTAATATATAATTCATAGTTGAAACACCAAAAACTTGATATATCACAATGAAAGAGTAATGTTCCTCCGGTTTTTTATTATACGTGAGGAAAAAATCTTGTTGTGACATGTGTGGAGAACAAAGAATTGCAGCAAAAAGACCTCGTTTTTCCAAAGGATTTCCAAATTATGGGTGCGAAAAAAGTTACAAATAGTGGAATTGGAGAAATAACAGTGAAATTATAGACAAAATAAGATCAGGAAGGAATATCACCTGCAATTTCAAATGAGGATTACAATATCTGATTGCAATTCACGTGTCTAATGAGAATTATGATTTAGAGTTTACCACGTTTGCCAGTGAGGGAGGATTATCTAGAGCTTTTAGAAGAGGTGAAATGTAACAGGAGATAGAATTCTTGAAATATTAACAAGCTAGTGAGCATATCGGCTAATGTGTCGAATAAGAGTATGTCAACATGGTAACGTGCATGTTTTTTTACTCCAAAATTTATATATTATAAATAGATTATTCATTGATGAGTCGTTCGCCAACGCATTCAATTTGACTAAAGGACTAAAATCTTCAATTTTTAAAATCAAAGGGATGAAATGTCTCAATTAAATTTAAAGGGGACTAATATTATGAATTCATCAAATGAGGACCAAAAATGCATTTTTGTCTTGATTAAACTTAATTCAGAAATTTCAAAAGAACCTAAAATGAACCTTTCTGCATGGTAACTTTAGAAACTATTTTTGGGTCATTACATGGTCAAACATGCTTTAAAGTTGTATGAAAATGGAAAGCAGTTGAGGTTTAAAAAGACAAGTAACCTTCATAAAACCATGTGGATAAATACAATTCAAACATGAGTTCAAGGAACACCAAGTTCTAAATACAAAATTTAAATAAAAAGCAAAACAAAGATCAACACAAAATAAGCAAAATAGTTCTTTAAAGGAACATGTCTTTAAGCAAGTAGATCAATTTTTTCCAATCTTAACATTCTTCACCATTTAAGCACTTGGAATATGTAACTTATCTGCAACATATAAAAACACATAATCAAAAGTAGTGACTTAAAAGAAGAGATGGAATATTTATTGTTATACCATGCGTTGTTTTCCTAGATCCCTTCATTTTTGCATAATCTCTAGATTAAAACATTTTCTTAACACAATAAGATTATCAAACCTTGAATTGAGTACATTCTTATATTCCACCTCAAAGAAGAAAGTTTTCTATACCAAAATAATATTTAAAGTGAGAAGTGTGTCACTGGAATTCCAACTTAGAAGCATATTGGAAACTCAACTTACATTCATGTATATTGCTTCGATAATTTCTTTCATTTGAACTTACACCAAAAATGCTAATAGAGTAAGTAGAACCCTCTTCCAAATCTTTTTGAAACTTGTATAAGAGTGTTTCTTATATAAGCATGAAACCAATACCTCTCTTTTGAAAAGAAGAAAATAAGTAGCAAGTAAACCAACCACTAGGAAGCATCAAGTGAGAACTAAAATTACAATGAAGAAAAATAGTGTACACTTTGATATGCCAACAACTCCAAAGAATATGAAATCATTGGGTTGTTCGGGTTAGGAAGAAACTATTAGACGAACTATTGTAGCAAGAACAAACCAATTTTCCCTAATTGCATTGATATCACCAATAAAATCATCATACTTTCCATATAGCCGTTTATCCAAAGGAATAAAGAGAACAATAAAAAAAAGGTACAGATTACAAAGGATACAACAAACACATAAGGTGAGGTAGAAAAATGCTTACACAATTTGAAGTTGGTCATATATATGATGTGGGGCAAACGTACCCTTCATTTTCCGTTGCGGCATAATTCCCGCCAGAAGTAACATGATTTCAGTTTGAAGCCTTTCATGCATCAATTAGTTGCAATGATAGTGGTATACCTTCTCGAGACAAATACCTAATGATAAATTATAATGGAAGACTTTCTCCAGACATTGCTTAATGACTCTCCATAATTTTATAAGAGTATTTAGTAGAGTAATTAGCTTTTAAAAACCCTTGTTTTGTGAGAGAAGTGAGTTTTTCTATTCGACAATGGTTTTAAAACAAACTGGCAACCATAATACTATTTTCAAATTTTAAAAATTTATAGAAATATAAATGATTTTGAAAGAATATTAAAGAATCTATTACACTAAATAATGATATGTGTAAAACTTTCCAATTATGCTACTTGAAACGGTATTTAGTACAGAAGGGATTTTTTCTACTTGACAATGGGTTGAAAATATGCTGTCAACAGTAATACTATTTTTTTCAAATTTTAAAAATTTCCAGAAATATAAAGGATTTTGGAAAAGTATTAAGGAAGGTATTACACCAAATAATGACACGTGTAAAACTTTCCATTGCTTCCCGAGATTGTATTTTCTACATGTAGATGTTATTAATGTAGTATTTATATAAATATATTAGAAAATGGATTTTCCTTTATATAATATTATATTTAATGTTGCATTTAATGTAGTATCTGATAATATATATATATATATATAAAATAAATGTAGGATTTAATGTAGTATTTATAACAAATATGTTATATTTAATATTTATTATAGGTTACAAATATTTAAATTTAATAAAATTATTAAACATTATATTTGCGAAATATAATATACTCCCTCCATTTCATATTATATGAGTTTAAGGTTTTGATCCTGATATTAAGAAATATAATTAATGTATTGAATTTCATTAAAAAAAATATCATGTAACTTTCTAATATATTATTTATATATCTAATTAACTACTTAGTAACTACTACTTCCACTAAGAGCATTTCTAATAAAGTACTTATCTGAGTGGTTTAATTTTAAGCAATATTACTAACATTTTTTTTTCACTAGAGCATATGACATGACATTGCTAATATAAACATTGTTGCTCTTATAAGCAACGATTTCTTAATAAATATATACCATAAATAGAATATTTTTTAAGCATTGTTAGACCTGCAAAATTAAGTTAATCACTTACTTTAACAATCTTAATATTGGAGTGAATTTTCATATTGAGTGTTTAAATCTATGTGAAATTGTAAGACCCACAAAATTATAAAACGTCATATAAAGTGAAACAAATGTAGTATTTAACAAAAAATCTTTTATGTATGTATGGCAACAATATTTTTATCGTCCTTAATTTTGTGGCTATAAATTGATGTCTCCCCTATTAAAATATCACACCAATTAATTTAACATCTTTGAAAAAATTTGAGGTAGATATATAAATATAGAGCAAAGACGTGACCAAGAAAGAGATGAAAACTATTCGAGTTGCAATTATAGTCATGATTGTGTTGGGCTTCTCGGAAGCTAATTACAATCCTTCATTTGAACAAATTGGATCAAACCATGTGCGTAATCTGGATTGTCATAACAAATGTGAACTAGAATGTGCACCTTTACTACTACCTCCCTTTGACATTGCATACATATATAATATGTCTCTATGGGTGTGATGCAAAATGTCATGACAGTTCCATTGATGTTGTCCACGATTGTAATAGTGGTTGTGCCTTGACCAAGTCCATTAACGCAAACATTGGTATTTATTCTATTTCTAAGTCAGTTTCCTTTTAAGGTTTTTATAATTATTTTTTATAATTGAGTTGATTATATTTTACATATTTTTGTTAATCGACTTTACATATCAGATGTCCGTGATCTTGCGACCGACGTGAAGGATTCTTGTTTACAAGAGTGTCATATGTAATATTTTGTTACAAAAATGTTCAAGAACATGGTTGTTAGGAATCACAATCTCCATGCATGATTGAAATAAATAAATCTTAAATGATGGGTATCTAATTCTTTTTTTTTTCGTAAATCCTTTGTTCAATTATTTTCTTTCATTTTTCTTATGTTCCTTTTATAAATTAGTGAATATATTTGCAACTAATATTAACGATAACACTAATAAGTTATTAGACATGAAAAAAAATGTATGTAAAGAAATATTGATGACCAACATATAGAAAACATGAGAAATTATTGAATGAGCTTAGCAACACATTCCAAGAAAACAATTCTAACCATTTATTTTATGTATGTAGAAAATCTATATAAGCAATAGATCAAAAGACCTATCCTATTTTTAGTAAGTTTAAATATTTTTTAATTCTTATAATTTTATTTTTTAAATTTTTTTATTTTAATCTTTATAAAAAAAGTAAAATATTTTTTATGTTTACTTAATAATATAGTTATATATAATTTATATATATATATATACATATAATAGTATTATATTAAAAATTATTTTAAGATGACATGTATTTATAGTTTTGAGAATCCTCGAGGACCAACCAAGTTGAGCAGTATATTGGATCGGTCATGTCATCAATTGGTAAGAACTTACAGGTTATGTGGTTAAATCGGTGAACAAGTGGATTTTAGTCATCCGTGTTGGTTCGTGCATTGTTTTTATTAAGAAAAAAAATGAAACGACTCCATTTAATTTTAAGGAATTAAAAAAACTCAAAATTTAAAAGAATACAAAAAACAGAAATTTTGCACACACAAATGAAAATAGAAAACCTAAGGGCAAGCACTCTTGCACAACCAGGACTAACGTTGTTGCAAGGCCGTGTCTATGGCAAGGCAATTAAGGCCCACTGTTAACCTTTTTTTTTTATACATATATTTTTAGAATGTTTTGAAATTATTAAATTATGTATATTATAATATTATTTTTTTGTTAATTTCTTATCATGATTATACAACTTTAAAAGAAAAAGATACGCATATATATAGTTGTAAGTTATTTGAAAAGTTTTGTTACTCATTTAAAAAGTAATAGGAAAAAGTCGTTTGCATTTATTTTGAATTAAAACAGTATAATTGTATATGATCAATAAAAAAACATTTTGATGAAAATGGTAATAATGATATCACACATTCAGCTAAAATTATGTCTTTTTGGTTCTTATAAAAAATAAAAATAAGAATTTTAT
>PYAF01003659.1:300203-324723 GCA_007407185.1 Glycine tomentella
AGATTTAATTTTTAATGAACATTAATTTGATATTAGTAGTCTTGATCTTTAATAATTTGGTACTAAAAGATATACTGACAAAAGAAATTAAAGTCCTATTATATCTATTAAATTATATTTAAAATTAAATCTTTTTAAATCTATGTAATGTTATAGAATATTAGACTCTTAAAAAAAATGTTATAGAATATTGTCATTGTCAAAAGAAAATTTTTAAAATTAATTTTCTAGACTCGATTTGAGATAAACTATCGAATGATTTATTATAAAGTGAGATGTCAAAATTGTTTAACTACTAAATTTTATTTTTTTATTTACAATTTACAATTCAAAAACTTAGAAAAAAGGAAATTAATAAATTATATTAAAAAAAGTGTTTGACATAAAATTTGCCTAAGGCCTCAAATAATTCAGACATGACTCTATGTTGTTGTTGTCATCATTGGTCCTAGTGTTATCTTTGTGAGACCCAAACCCGATATGGTTGTCATCTCCACATGTCTAGTGTTGTTCGACATGATTTGCATGTCCTAAACCCTTTTTGAGATTGGACGGTGTTGTACGACTTAATTGACCTTCTACAATTGGGATTAATATTTGAGGAACATTAACTTAAACACATTATAGTATTTGACTGTTCAATTTAAATAGCCAGTGTTCTCTCTTGTTTGACCAACATTAAATTTTTCAAACACATTTATATGTGGTGAGAGATGAGAGAGAGATTGAAAATTTATTGTCTACTAGAGAGGAGAGATGAGAGTGTTTGAAAATTTTAATGTTGGTCAAAGAAGAGAAGGATGATTTTTAAATTAAATAATAAAATACCATAATATCTTTAAGTTTAAGTTATTACAATAAAGAATATCATTAATTTTTCTGTCCAAAATTTATGAGAGAATTTTTTTTAATTCAATTCTAATTACTATAATATCCTTAAATTAGTTTGATTAAAGCAAATGTTTGAATTTTTTTGTCCAAATGTTATGGTGTTGGTTCCTAATGCACTCATACTAATAAAATTTATTAGTATGAGTGCATTAGCAAACCAACTCCATGATATTTGGAAAAAAAAAAAAAAACTCAAGTTCATTTGGTTTAATCCAACTAATTTAAGAATATTACAGTAATTATAATTGAATTCAAAAAAGTTTTCTCTCCCATAGTTGACCAACATTAAATTCCCAAACTTGCTAATAAAAGAGAGAGGAGAGAAAATTTAATGCTAGTCAGTAGAGAAAAAACATTTCTGAATTCAATTATATTTACTAAAATATCGTTAAATTAATTTTATTAAAGTAATTGAGCTTGTGGATTTTTTTGTCCAAATTTTATGGTGTTTGTTGCCAACTCATTCATATTAAAGAGGTATGAGTCATTCCCATATATATATATATATATATATATATATGTGTGTATATGTGTATATTAAACATAGCATTTAATGTAGTATTTGTAACAAATATGTTATATTTAATATAACATTTATTACAACCTTTAATGTATTATTTGACATATAATATTTATTGTAGATTATAAATATATTTAAGTTTAATTAATAATATTATTAAACATTATATTTATGAAATATAATATACTGCTTCCATTTCATATTGTATGATGTTTAAGGTTTGGCACAAGTATTAAGAAATATAATTAATATCTTGAATTTTATAGAAATAATAGGTTAAAATGTAATTTTCATCCCTTATTTTTTAAATATGCGCTTTTAATCCTCCTATTTTTTAATTGAGACATTTCATCCTTCACTTTTAAAAAAGTTAGTGATTTTAATTCCTTTTTTTTAGGTAAGACATTTTGTTCCCCATTTTTAAAAAATCAACAATTTTAGTCATTGTGGTCAATTTCAAATGTTAATTATGAATATAACAAATTTCTTTTTAAAATTATTTAATTGCTAACAAGATTGATTTATTAAAAAATGCATAGTCAATAAATCTAAAATTGATCAAGCAGACCAAAATCACAAATTTTTTAAAAGTGGGAGACCAAATGTCTTAATTAAAAAATAGGGGACTAAAATCGCATATTTAAATAATAGGAGACGAAAATTATATTTTAGTAAAAAAAAAATCCTGTAACTTCCTAATATATTATTTATTTCTCTAATTAATTACTTAATAATAACTACTTTCAATAAGGGTATTCCATGGGAAAAAACAATTAATGTTGTATTTATTTTGTAAAATGACAATAATTTGGATTTTTTTTTTTTTTGCTAGAATGCATATAAAGTGAAATTGAGGTAGTATTTAACAAACATACTTTTATGTGTGGATGGCAACGGTATTTTTACCATCCCTAATTTTGTGCCTATAAATTGATGGCTTGCCCCTTGAAACATCACAACAAGAATTTAACATCTTTGCAAAATTCTGAGATAGATTTATAGATATGAGTAGAGTCGTGACAAAGAAGGACATTAGAACAACGGGAGTTGTGATTATGATCATGATTATGTTGGGCTTCTCACAAGCTAGATATAATCCTTCATTTGTGCAAAATGGGCCAAACCATGTGTCTGATAAACTTGATTGTCGTGATAAATGTATACTAGATTGTTCACCTCTACTAGTGCCTCCATTTGCCGGTGCATTTTTAATATGTTACTTCCCGTGTATGAAAAAATGTCATGACAACCCCATTGATGTTGTCTACGATTGTATCAGTGGTTGTGGCTTGACCAAGTCCATTAATTTCAAAAGTGGTATTCATTCTCTTACAACATTAGTGTCCTTCTAAGGTTTTATAATTGAGTTGATTTTATTTTTACATGTTTTCTTTAATCAACTTTACATTTCAGATGCTCGTGATCTTCCCGTCGACATGGTTGATGCTTGTGTTCAAGAGTGTCACAAGTAATATTTGTTACAAAAATGTTCAAGAATATTGTTGTTAGAAGAAATAATATACTCCTGCATTACTGTAATTAATAAATACTAATTGATGAGTAAAATCTATTTCTTATTTTCTGTAAATCCTTTGTCCAATTTTTTTCCTTCATTTTCTTATGTTCTTTTTTTTGCTAACGTTTTCTTATGTTCTTTTTATAAATCAGTGAATATACTCACAAATAATATTAATGATGACACTAATAAGTTATAAGATATAAGAAAAAACTGTATGTGAAGAAATATTGGTGATCAACATATCAAAGGCTTAAGAAATTATTATATGAGCTTAAAGAAACACACTCCACAAACACAAGTCTAATAGGATTTTTTTATGTACGAAACAAAATTCATTATATGTAATAGAGCAAATTAAAGGCGGGCCCATCCCATTTTAAGTAAGTTTAAATATTTTTTAATTCTTATAAATGTATTTTCGTATAGTTTTAAATTTTCAAAAAGATTTTTTATTTTAATCTTTTAAAAAATTAAAATAATTTGTATTTAGTTAATAATAAAGTTAGGTGTATATATATATATATACACACACACATACATCTAATAATATTATATTAATTATTTTTCTATGATATGCATTCATAGTTTTAAAAATGACACATATCATCAATTGGAGGATCAACCAGGCTAAGCAATACAATTGGATTGGTCATGTCATCGATATAGTCGATAAAATTTGACGGGTTATGTGATTAAATTAGTTAACCAATGGGTTTTAGTCAATCATGTCGGTTCGTGCATTTTATATTATTTAGAAAAAAGAAACAACTTTATTTCATTTTTGAATATTAAAAATAATCTCAAAAAAAAATTAATAAAATACAAATGACAAAAATGCAGCACACAAATGAAAATAGAAAACCTAAGAGCAAACACTCTCACACAACGAGGACCAACGTTGTTTTTGTCGTTGTTGGTCCTAGCGCCATCTCCATTAGACTCAAACCCAAAACCATTGACGTCACGACAGATCCTGTGTTGTTCGACACAGTCTACATCTCCTAAACCGTTTTCGAGATTGGATGGTGTTGTTCAATTTAATTGACCTTCTACACATGGGATTAATATTTGTGGGTAGAGATGAAGTCAGATAACAATGTTGTTATCACGATTACAACACAAGTATCATACTACTTTGTTAAAGAAGTTAGACTCCTCTACACTTTATAATTGGATGATAATGTAAAACTATTTTACATTATTACACTATTAGAAAAATGAATTTTTACAATGCATATTTAACATCGGTTAATAAGAGACTGTCTTAAAAAAATTGATGACATTTTTATAAATAAATACAATTAATTTATAATGATTTTACAAAAAATCATATTAGAAACTACCATTTTATGATTGAACCGTCTTAAAATACTACTATAAAAATAATATTTTAGTGACAATTTTTTTACAAAATCCGTCTTTATTGGAATTTTATGGCTTTCCACCAACGATGGTTTTCATTGTAGAAGCCTTATTTTTATTTTTTTTTCTTCCTCTTCATCCCTTACTTCCTCCAAGGCAAAAAAATTAAAATATAACAATTTTAATAAAAAATTACGAAAATATTGTAGTTTTCAAACTATTTACGAATGTATAGCAATCAATCACGTCCCAGGTAGACATGTTCAAACACGCCCCACCCAGGCGTGACTGGAGCTCAGTCACGTCCCAGGGAGACGCGATTCAGCAGGTGGTGACACGTGTCATTTTGAGACACGTATCATTTTGCGGCGCGATGTATACAAACTTCGGAAGGTCATAACTTTTGACTGGAATGTCCGATTGAGGCGAAACTAGTTGCCATGCGCTTGAAATTGAGAGCAGAAGCCTCTACCATTCGCATCGCCCCAAATTGACAAAACCAGTGAACACAACATTTGATGCAACTTGTGAGCTCAGTTATGGAGAGTACGTTCAGTGTGAGCAACTTCTCAGTTTTGACATGTATGGTAATAATAGAGAAATATCCACTCAATAACTAAATTTTAAACAAGTAAATATTCATTTTGATCCTAAAAGTGTGAGGCGGTGATAAATAATTCCTAAAAAGATGAAAATTCTAATTTAGTTTCTAAATATGTAAAAAGTGTGACAAATTAATTTAGCTATTAAATTTTGTTAGTTATCCCTAAGGTGCGAGCCTCTGTGTGGCACCTTTGGACTCAAATGTCATGGGAAAAAAAGTCACTTGCATTGCTTACTGGTGGAACTAATTTGTTAACATAGTGTCAATCGACTACCAGTTTCAAAAATTGTTAATTTTTTTACAGCAACAACAAATTTAAGGGATTGGCGCCCTTGTATAGAACCTGCTCAATGGAATGATCATGAAGGGAAGGTCCGTGATTGTGGAGGCCATTGTGGTTCTCAAGGAAAGGTGGGAGGTTCTTACGGATTTGAACACAGAGATTCACCACACACTGCAAATTGTTGTTGCTTGTTGCGTGTTGCATAATTTGTGCCATATTGTGAGGGAACCTGAACCGGAGTTGTGGAAGGATCAAAAACTAGATCGCTACTTTAATATCGATTTTTTATAAAATCGATGTTAACATAAGGACGGTGACATTTTTGTAAATAAACTGATTTTGTTAACATCGAATTTTGAAAAAAAATGATGTTAATGTGACAATGTTAACATTGATTATTAAAAAATCAATGTTAACGTGACGATGTTAACATCGACTTTTCAAAAAATGATGTGAACATGACGATGTTAACATTGTTTTTTCAAAAATCGATGTTAACGTGATGATGTTAACATCAATTTCATACAAAACCGGTGTTATTCAATTTTTTGTTAACATCAAATTTTCAAAAATCGATGTTAACATCGCCGCGTCAACATCAATTTTTAATAATCGATGGTAGGTTTTAATTTTAACACCAATTTTTGTAAAAATTGATGTTGTCTTCTTTCCTTTTATTCCCTCGTCTTCTCTGACCCACTCACTCTCAATCTCACTCTCATCTCATTGTCGCTCTCTCACTCCCCTGTTGGCAGCTTCTTTGTGGTCACCATCCTCCTCTACCAGCACCACCTGCCCCTCCTAGATCAGAACCGGCGTTGCCCCCTATCGCGAATCCTCCTTCTCCTCTGTGGACGCCATCTAGTCCTCTGACCCCAACCTCATCAAGATCTTTTAGGATGAAGTAGTTTGACAATGTGCTAAGTTAGTGGTTCAACAATGGTGGAGTTAGGGTTTCAGGAACAAATCTCGTGGAGAGTGGGGCTGAGAGTGCGCGATAGCAGCCCTGACTCTATGATTTTCACTCTCAAATAGAACTTGAGCCTCTTCTCCTCTGCATTCATGAGCGTTGATCGATGCTCCCTCACATATGAAGAAAGATACAGCTCCTCTGCATCTGTGAGAGTTTACTCTTTGCTTTGAAAAGCTATTTGTTTGTATTCGAGTTAATTGTATATCCTCTCTTTGAGAGTTTTGAATCTTGTATTCATTTCAAATTAAGGGTATGTCCGAAGTGGCCTAGAGAGCACTTGTTGTAGCCGAAAGTGACATGATATAATACTTGTTTGTAATTAGTTTTGTGATTAGTCAAACCCTTCAGATATTTGAAGGAGAATTGGACGTAGCTCACGAGTTTGAGCGAACCAATATAAACTTTGTGTTTTGTTCTAGCATATGATATAACTTGTTTTGATCTTAAGATACTATTTTCACATCTTGGGATCATAAGCTTTGCAAAAATCTCTTTTGATAAAATCTATTTTAAGTTGTTGGATGCTCTTTTATAGAGCATCATTTGAAACATTTGTCAAATTTGCTTTGTGAAAATCTCCATCTTACAATTTTTTTTAAAAAGTTTTACCTAACACCCTATTCAATCCTCTTATAATGTGTTACTAGTATATCAAGATTTATGTCCTAGATCCCTGATTTTTGCATAATCTTTAGATGAAAGCATATTTTCTTATCATGGTAAGATTGATCAAACTTGAATTAATTGAGTACATTCTTGTATTCCACCTTAAAAAGAAAAGTTTTCTCCATCTAAACAATATTTAAAGGGAGATGTGCGTCACTAAAATTCCAACTTAGAAGCATATTGAAAATTCAACTTACATTTATGTATATTGCTTCAATAATTTGTTGGTTTTTATTTTGAAATTACAATATATCTGTAACCAACCTGATAGTGGTCAACAATAAGTTAGGAAACTAACCACTACTCACATCCCCTATTTTTTTGCAACGTTAACGTCCCTTCCTTTAGCACACCGTAACTGACCCTTTGATGGCAAGGGATCTATAAATAAGTGTGTTTACTACCTTCTTGGGTCCCCAATACTTACTCTTCATACATAGCTATTCACCATCAGTGTGTGAGAGCAAAAGTTTGTAAGACTCAGAATTAACAATCCAAGCTCGGAGCAATGGCGGAAGGTATTTATAATCCTATTTTATTCCGCATTAGTAGAGCTGTCGTTTACCTCTGCCTTGCTTTCAATAACGCGTCTGAAATATTTCTTATTTTTGAGATTATGATTTACAAGTTTTCGATGCATATTGAGTTTGGAAATCATAAGGAAACGAGATCTCATGAAGTCTTGTGTTTTAAATAGTTGATTTTGATGCATAAATGATTAAAGACCCGTCGGATTTTATACTGGGTTGTAATCGGGTCGAGCCGACCCGGTTGAAGGTTGAAGATGAACAATATTTAAAAAAAAAAAACAGTTTTATGCAATTGCTAGGTTTTGAACCCACACCATTTCATCTAGAAACTCTCATATGAACCACTAAGCTATTGCATTATTCTTGATATTTTATTGCTTTTTATGATTCTTATATGATTATGCGTGTCTGTTAATGTAATTTATGTTGCTCATAATTTATTTATTTATGCAATAAATTGCTGGAATTATGAATTATGCGTTTAAATTATTTATTTAGATTGTATGTTTATTTATGGAATTTGTTTAAGCATACAATATTATGTTAAATAATTTATTCATAAATGAACATATTGAATAACTATATGCAATGTTATTCCAATTTATTTACATTATTAAGGATGTTATGTAAATATTTAGTTCTTATTAAGAATTAATTAATCTGAATGATTGATTATTTAATTTTATTGTTTATGGTTAATTGCAATAAAATTAATTTTGGAAATAAGAAAATATTTTGTGATCTTTATAATTTAATTGATTAAAGCTTAGCCACAACAACTTTAATTATTTAAATTATATATTAAGAGTCTCTAGATCATATAAGGTAAATAATATTAATTGTAATTAATCATATATAATAAAATAGATATTATCCCACAGGAATTTCTATTATAGTTTAATATGATTAATTAGGATAAAATATTAAATTATATTTCTTGACTTGCCCACAGGAATCAAGAAACATAATGAAATAGTTTTATCATGATTTTACATGAATTTAATTAAATTAAAATTTTAGTCCACAGGCAAATTTATGTCGCTAAATTCATAATTGATTTTGAGCATGACTTACATTGGTAAATCATGATATATTATTATTTTATTTTGTCTCAAATCTTAATTATAAGCATATAATTTTGTAGTCATATAGCCTATTAACTCTATTGAAGTTTCTGAACTGAAAGGGGATAACTACCCCATCTGGAAGGAAAAAAATCCTCTTGAACTTGGGATATATGGATATTGACTCTGCTATCAGGAAACCTGAGCCGCCAGCGATCACTGAGGACAGTGAGCCAGATACGGTGGAAAATATGACAATGCCAGAATACTCCTAAAGTCTATTGATGAACAATTTGAGACTTCGGAAAAAGCATTGGCCAATACCCTAATCATGAGATTCTCTTCCATGAAGCTCACTGCCTTGAAGGGTGTGCGTGAGCACATTATGTAGATGAGGAACATTGCAGCTAAGTTGAAAACCTTGGAGGTGGATATGTCTGATAGTTTTCTTGTCCACTTTATTTTGAATACTCTCCCAGTACCATATGGTCCCTTTAAAATATCCTACAACACACATAAAGAAAAGTGGTCTATTAATGAACTTATGACCATGTGTGTTCAGGAAGAGGGAAGGTTACAGATGGAACAAGGAGAGAGTTCCTTGCTCACAATGGAGAAAAGGGACAAGAAAAGGGACAACAAGAACAAGGGAAATGGTAAAATACCACCCCAAAGTAGAATTAAGAAGGAATCATCTCGATGTTTTTTTGTAAAAAGAAAGCGCACATGAATAGAGATTGTTCTAAGTTCAAACAATGGTTTGAAAAGAAAGATATATCTATCTCTTTAGTTTGTTGTGAATCTAATATGATAAACATAAATCATAGCACATGGTGGATTGACTCTGGTTCTACAATCAATGTTTCAAATACCTTGCAGGGTATGGAAAACCTAAGGAAGCCAGTGGGAAGTTAGTTATGCATCTATTCAGGAAGCAAGATGAGCTCACCTGTTGAGGCTATTGGGACCTACAATTTGATTTTGAACAACAATGGTTTTGTTTTGAATTTGGAAAAGACTTTTTATGTTCCTAGTTTTTCCAAGAACTTAATTTCAATTTCGAGACTAGTACCTTTTGATTATTCTCTTACATTTTATGAGACATCTTTTAGTTTGGTTTATAAATCTAAGTATGTTGGGAATGATGCATTGTCTGATGGTCTTTTCTATATTAATTTGCAAAATGATACCACTTACAACACTATGCATGTTAATGTTGGCACAAAATGATGTGTTGTGAATGAAGATTCCTCTATATTGTGGCATCGGAGATTAAGACATATCTCCATTCAGAGAATTCAGAGATTGGTACATGATGGAGTACTTAGTACTCTAGATTTTACTGTTTTTGAGACTTGTGTAAACTGGATAAAGGGAAAGCAGACTAACAAGTCAAAGAAAGGTGCCAAGAGGAGTACCAAACTATTAGAAATCATACATACAGATATTTGTTGTTCAGACATGGACACATATGCTCAGAAATACTTCATCTCTTTTATAGATGATTATTCGTGATACATGTATCTCTACATGCTTAATAATAAATATGAAGCATTAGATGCTTTTCAGGTATTTAAATTGGAAGTAGAGAAACAATGCGGTAAGCAAATTAAGATCGTGAGATCAGATAGAGGTGGAGAATATTATGGTAGATACACTGAAGATGGGCAAGCGCCTGGTCCATTTGCGAAGTTTCTTCAAGAGCATGGGATAGTTGCCCAATACAGCATGCCTGGTTCTCCAGATCAAAATGGTGTAGCAGAAAGGAGAAATCGAACATTATTGGATATGGTGCGAAGTATGCTTAGCAGCTCTAAGCTTCCTAAATCTTTGTGGATTGAAGCACTTAAGACGGCTGTATACATATTAAATTGGGTTCCAACCAAGGTTGTCCCAAAAACGCCATTTGAGTTATTTAAAGATTGGAAACCGAGTTTGAGACATGTACGCGTTTGGGGATGCCCTTCTGAGGTTAGAATGTATAACCCACAAGAAAAGAAACTTGACCCAAGGACCATTAGTGGGTATTTCATTAGATATGTTGAAGGTCTAAGAGATACAGATTTTATCATCCATCTCATACTACAAGAATTTTGGAATGAAGAAATGCTAAATTTCTTGAAAATGACTTAATTAGTGGGAGCGATCAATCTGGGAACCTTGTACCTGAGAAAGATCATACGGATGCTCAACCATCCACTTCAAGCATGAGATTGGTTGTTGTTCACAACACCCCTTCAGTTCCAATGGGTGTTATGCAACCAATCATTGAGAACCCACAATCTGTTGCTGATATTAATCCAGTAGATCAAGTTGTTAATGAGGAACAAGAAATTGTTGATCAACCAATTGAGCAACAAGTTCATCAACATAATCGTGATATAACATTAATGAAATATACTAGAATAAGAAAATCAGCGATACCTAGTGATTATGTTGTGTATCTTCAAGAATCTAACTATAACATAGGAGCCGCAAATGACCCTGAAACGTTTTCACAAGCCATGAGTTCTAAGAAATCAAACTTGTGGTATGATGCTATGAAAGATGAGATGAATTCTACGGCATCTAATGGAGTCTGGGATCTTGTTCAGTTGCTTGATGTTGCAAAGGCCATTGGTTGTAAATGGGTCTTTAAGACAAAGAAAGACTCATTAGGCAACATTGAGAGATATAAAGCAAGACTCGTAGCCAAAGGATTTACTCAAAAGGAAGGGATCGATTATAAGGAGACATTTTCTCCTGTGTCTAGGAAAGATTCTCTTGACTTAGAGTTGCAGTAAATGGATGTGAAAACAACCTTTCTTAATGGAGATCTAGAGGAAGAGGTTTACATGAAACAACCAGAAGAATTTTCCTCTAATAATAGTGAGCAATTGGTGTGTAAGCTTAACAAATCTATATATGGGTTGAAACATGCCTCCCATCAATGGTATTTGAAGTTTCATGATGTTATTTCCACATTTGGTTTTGTAGAAAATATTATGGATCAATGTATATACCAGAAGGTTAGTGGGAGCAAGATCTGTTTTCTTATTCTATATATGGATGACATTTTACTTGCAACCAATGACAAGGGTTTGCTATATGAAGTGAAACAATTTCTCTCTAAAAACTTTGACATGAAAGATATGGGAGATACCTATTATGTTATTGGCATCAAGATACATAGAGATAGAATACGTGATATTCTTGGTTTGTCTCAAGAAACCTATATCAATAAAGTTTTGGAAAGATTTAGGATGAGTAATTGTTCACCAAGTGTAGCTCCCGTTGTAAAGGGTGACAAGTTTGATCTGAGCCAGTGTCCCAAGAATGATCTTGAGCGGGAACAAATGAAGAATATTCCTTATGCCTCAGCTGTTGGAAGCCTTATGTATGCTCAGGTTTGCACAAGACCTGACATTGCTTTTGCTGTTGGAGTACTAGGGAGATACCAGAGTAATCCAGGTTTAGACCATTGGAAAGCTGCAAAGAAAGTGATGAGATACCTTCAAGGAACTAAAGACTACATGCTTATGTATAAACGAACTGAAAAATTGGAGGTGATTGGTTATTCATATTCAGACTACGCTGGTTGCATTGATTCAAAAAAATCCGCTTTAGGATATATTTTTATGCTAGCCAGTGGAGCTGTGTCTTGGAGAAGTGCCAAGCAGACCTTGACTGCCACTTCCACTATGGAGGCTGAGTTCGTGTCTTGTTTTGAGGCTACCTCACATGATGTATAGATGAAAGGTTTCATTTCTGGGCTTAGAGTCATGGATTCTATTTCTACGCCAATGATGATATATTGTGATAATTCAGCTGCTGTTTTTATGGCTAAGAACAACAAAAGTAGTAGTCGAAGCAAGCATATCGACATTAAATATCTAGCCATAAGGGAACGTGTCAAGGATAAGACAGTGGTTATTAAGCACATTAGTACTGAATTGATGATTGCTGATCCTTTAACTAAAGGCATGCCACCATTGAAATTTAAGGATCATGTAGAAAGAATGGGACTTGGTTCCTATATGTAATTATCGTTGTAAGAATGATATTATATTTAATGAAATTCCATTTGTGATGTTTCATCATTTAGTTTATGCGCATATTAATTTATTTTGAGAAATATAAATAAAGTTTGGACTTAGAATAAACATTGGGTTTATTCATTAAGTTGTATAGGCTAAGGGATATAATTCATTGTAATACATGGAAGGTAATACTCATTATTAAGAGGACTTATCGCCATGATTAATGCATTTTATTTCTTGTTATGTAAATTAAGAGACATGTCGACCAAGTGGGAGAATGTTGGTTTTTATTTTGAAATTACAAAATATCTGTAACCAACCTGATAGTGGTCAACAATAATTCAGGAAACTAACCATTACCTACATCCCCTATTTTTTTGCAACTTTAAAGTCTCTTCCTTTAGCACACCGTAACTGACCCTTTAATGGCAAGGGATCTATAAATAAGTGTGTCTACAACCTTCTTGGATCCCCAATACATACTCTTCATACATAGCTATACACCATCAGTGCGTGAAAGCAAAAGTTTGGAAGACTCAGAATTAACAATCCAAGCTCGGAGCAATGATGTGAGGTATTTATAATCCTATTTTATTCCGCATTAGTATTTCAAACTTACATAATTTCCTTCTTTTGAACTTGCACCAAATTAAAAAGCCATAGAGTGAGTAGAACCCTCTTTCAAATATTTTTGAAATTTGTATAAGTGTTTTTCTTATAGAAGAATGAATCTGATACCCTAGTTTTGGAAAGAATAAAATAAGTAACAAGTGATGAAACCAACCTCCATGAAGCATCAAAAGAAAACTAAAAAAAATATATTGTACCTTTTTAGCTTCCAACAACAACTCCAAAGAATATAGAATGATTATTCAAGTTAGGAAGAAACTATTTGACGAACTATTGTAGCAAGAACAAACCAATTTTCCCAAGTTGCATTTATATTGAAAATGAAATCATACTTCCAGTTAGCCATTTGCCCAAAGGAATAAAGAGAATAATATAAAGGGTAAAGATTACAAAGGATACAACAAACACATAAGGTGAGTAAGAAAGAATGCTTATACAATTTTATAGTAGGTCATAAGATGTGGGGGAAACCCTTTGTTTTTCATTGCAGCATAGTTTCCAGATGTGTAATGATTTGAATTTGAAGTCTGTGGCGCATCCATTAGTTGCAATTATAATGGAAGACTGTCCCAAGGCAAATACCTACAGATAAATTATACGGAAGACTTTTCCAATACATTGTTTAATGACTCTCCATAATTTTAGATAAGAGTATTTAATAAAATAGTATTTAGTATTTAAAATACCCTTGTTTTGTTTGAGAAGTGAGTTTTTATACCTGACTATTTTCAAATTTAAAAAATTTATAGAAATAGAAAAGATTTTGGAAGAGTAACAAGGAAGCTATTACACTAAATAATGGCATGTGTAGAACTTTCCAATAATGCTACCTGAAATTGTATTTTTTTTTTATAGAAGTCAGTTTTTTAATACCTGATAATAGTTTTAAAATATGTTGGCAACTATATAACACGTGCAAAACTTTCCATTTCTACATGATATTGTATTTTCTATATGTTTCCTATAGATAAATGTTATTAATGTACTTTCTCTGGTCCTTAATATTATACACTATCCTTTAGAAGAAATTGATTTTCCTTTTTTTATTAGGCATTTTACATTTCCTATGAAACATTATTTTTACTAGTTGCCTCTATTAAATACTTTTAAGTATTGGTGTTTTTTATATTGATAGTCACGCATTATGTAAAATTGCCTCTATTAAATACTTTTAAGTATTTGTGTTTTTTTTATTGATAGTCACGCATTATGTAAAAAAATGGTAGTGATGCATAATATTCTTAGATTTTAATTTTTTTGCAATACATGTAACAAGTTAATGATTATTAATAAAGATAAAATTTACTCATTAGTAACATTAGAAAAACACGAATAAAATCAACTGAATTAACTATTTTATTGGTATGTGTGATTGTGTCAAAAAATGTCTTATATTAAGAAGTGGATAAAGTAATATTTCGACAAATATATTAAAAGATGAATTTTTCTTATATGATATTATATTATTTTAAAGGATATATAATATTATATTAATGTATTATTTGATAGATTGTACTTTATCCGTCTCAAAATAATTGTGTCCAAAGTTGTTTACACATAAAAAAAACGATAATAAATAAGTGAAAGAGATAGATAATTTTACAAAATTATTCTTATTAAATAGATGAAAGAGAATAATATTAATATTAGATTAAAAACTAAAGTAACATTTATTGGAGATATTGGTGGAAAATAAAAATTAATATCCATTGAAAAGTCAAATGTGACATTTATTTTGGGATAAATTTTGTTTCCAAATCAACACTTATTTTGAGATGGATGTAGTATAACTTTTATGTAGCATTTAATATAACATTTAATACTGTAAATATACATGCATGAATATTTAACGTAGCATTTATGGTAGTATTTATTTATTTTGAACAACATTTAATGTAGTATTTATTTAAAATGTTATATTTAATATAGTATTTATTGTATAATTTTATTTAATATTTGATATATAATCCTATAGTTATTGTAAATTATTAAACATTTATATTTACAAAATATAATATATTTAAAGCTAAATTGCAATTTGTGTCTCTATCATTTCAATCCATAATTTTGTTGCCTCGACTTTGATTTCCCTAAAATTTTTAAACCATCTTTCATTTATTTAAGTTATACTGTAAACAATATTATATATACATTTTTATATACGTATCAATTTTCTTAATAATTTTTAATTTTAAATCTGGTTTATAAACAATAAATTTATCCAATAAATATAATAATTAACAAATGAATTATATAATTTATTGTTTAATAAATATTTTTTTGCAATCACTTTTGTTATTCATATATTTTACCCCATTTTTTCTCATTTTTTTTACCAGGTCACTAATTTATATAATTTATTTAAATTATATTATAATACTTCTGATAAATTTATCCAATTAATATAAAAAAATATTTAGTAAATAAATATTTCTAAAAAGGAATTAGCTCATATAGTAATAATATATATATATAATAATGTTTTCATATTAGAAATTATAAAGGGATCAAAATTGTAATTTAGTCTTCATTTAACAAACATTATTTTATGTATGGATGGAAACAATATTTATATCATCCCTAATTTTGTGCTTATAAATTGATGTCTCCCCCCTCGAAATATCACAACAAGAATTTAACATCACAAAATTTTGAGATATATTTATAGATATAGAGCGTAGCTATGACAAAGAATGAGATGCAAATTATTGGAATTGTGATTATGATCATGATTGTGATGGATTTCTCGCAAGCTAATTACAATCCTTCATTTGGGCAAATTGAGCGAAATCGTGTGTCTAATCTAAGTTGTGATACCAAATGTAGACTAAAATGTGCATTTTTACTAGTACCTCCATTTTCTGCTGCGTATCTAATATGTCTTTACAAGTGTATGGCAACAAATTGCCATGACAACCCCATTGATGTTGTCCAAGATTGTAAGAGTGGTTGTGCCTTGATCAAGTCCACTAACGTCAACTATGGTATTCATTCTCTCACAACATTGATGTCCTTTTAATGTTTTATAATTGAGTTGATAATATTTTTATATGTTTTGGTTAATCGACTTTATGTGTCAGATGCTCGTGGTGTTGCGGCTAACATGGTGGATTCTTGTGTACAAGAGTGTCAGAAGTAATATTTTGTCACAAACAGTTTCAAGAACATGGTTGTTAGGATAAATAATACTCATGCATGATTGTAATAAATAAATATTAATTGTTGATTAATATCTATTTCTAATTTTTCGTAAATCGATCCTTTATCCAATTATATTTTCCTTCATTTTTCTTATGTTTCTTTTATAAATTAGTGAATATACTTGCAAACAATAGTAATGATGATACTAATTAGTTATTAGACATTTGCAAACAATAGTAATGATGATACTAATTAGTTATTAGACATAAGGAAATATGCATGTGAAGAAATATTGATGACCAACGTATCAAAAGGTTGAGAAATTATCGTGTGAGCTTAGCAACACGCTCCCTAAAACAAGTCTAACTGATTTTTTTTCTTTATGTATGAAAAAAAATCCATATATTTAATAGATGAAAAATTCCATATATGCATATTTTTTGATTTTGATCTTTATAAATTTTAATTTTTAATTTTTTTGTTTAGTTAGTAATAAAATTATCTATCTATTTATATATATACATCAAATAATATTATATTAAAAATTATTTTAAGATTACATGTATTTATAGTTTTAAAAATTGGCACGGACCGGAAATTGGAGGACCAACCAAGGCGAGCAGTACACTGAATTGGTCATGTCATTGAATTGATAAGAACCGACTGGTTATGTGGTTAAATTGGTAAACCAGAGGGTTTTAGTCAAATATGTTGGTTTGTGCATTTTATTTTAAACAATTGAAATGACTCCATTTCATTTATGACTTGTTTTATAAAACAAAATGAATATGAAAGACTTCTGTCAAATATAATAGGTTGCACGCACAAATGCAAATAGAAAACCTAAGAGCAAGCACTCCCACACTCTTGCACAACCAAGACCAACGCTGTTGTCGTCGTCGTACGTTGTCATTGGCCAGCATTGTCTTCATCAAACCAAGACCCGATATCATTGTCGCCTCCGCTGGTCCAGTGTTATTTGTCATAGTTCCCATGTCCTAAACCCTTTTTGAGATTGGATGTGTTGTGCAACTCTTAATGGACCTTCAATGCGTGGGATTAATATTTGTGAGGTACAGATGAAGTCAAGCATAAGTGTGGCATTTTTACCAAATTGGGTTAAAAACAAAAACTAATTACTATAATAGGTTATTCAAGAAAATATTTATTAAAATGGGTATTTTTGTCACTTAGGAATGTAGGAGACATCACCCTAATGATACCTTGTGTTTTTTGTTTGTCCAATAGCAAGGGGTGTCATCCTAGTACATTTCATCTTGGCCGACACCAAATATCTGCATAACGAATAGTTTTTGTATTATATTTTCACGGCTGCAAAATACCTTGTGTTTTTTGTTTCTTTAACTATTTCTTTTATGGACATATTGATATTTTCTTTGTCTTTTTTTAATTATTTTTTTTGATACATTTATGACTCCTTTATTAATATTTACTAACTATGCTTAGTTAGTTTTTTCTTGCAGTAAGTACATATATTTAATGATTCTTTAAATGATTTTAATGTATTAAATAAATGTATTTGTGTCATAGGAGTTTTTTATTGTTTTATTAATTCTAGAAACCAATTCAACTGATCATTATAATTTCGAAGGTTAAATTGGTCATTCACTTTATTTATTTATTTATTTCATTAAGAAACTGATATTTTACTTCTCTTCCTATAATTATTTTGCTAATACATTTATCACTCATATATTAATATTTAATAACTATGACAAGTTTTATTAAATGATTCTTAGATTTTTTTAAATGTACTAAATAAATATATTTTTGCTATAACACAATTTTTCAATTTCATAAATTTTAGGAACTAATTTGACCAATCATTATAATTTCAAAGACTAATAGTGGCATGTATTTTTAGACGATATAGTGAAGTGTTTGGATAATATGCTTCAGGTCTTAAATTTAATCCTCATTGTCCCCTTTGTTTATGTTTCTTTAATTATTTTGTCGATACATTTATAACTCCTCTATTGATATTTAATAACTACAACTCGTGTTTTTTCAAATATTTGCTATAATAAATACAAATATTAATTTACTTTTGAAATTATTTAATGTATTAAACATGTATTTTGTGTTGGCTTCACTGACGCTAACTCGAGTGAAAATGTAACACAAAATCTATTCATTAAACAAAATACCTGAAAGGAATGAGTGTACCAGGGTGGTGCTTCCTACAACTGGACAAACAAAAAACACAAAGTATCACTCAGAGTGGTGCCTTCTATATTCCTATGTGACAAAAATCATCCATTTTTGTAAATACTTTCTTAACCAACCCATTATGACAATTAATTTTTATTTTTAACTCATTTTGGTGAAAATGCCCAGAAGTGCTGATATCACAACTTAAAATACAAATAACATATCGCTCTACCAGAAAAGTAAAACATTCTATTTTCAGTGCTCAGATTCCTTTATACTGATTTATAATTGGATGATAATGTAAGCTATTGTACATTATTAGTACATAACTTATTTTCTCATATTTATTTTTATTATGTTGATTAGTTTAGTTAGGGACACATCCAAAAATCATTAAAGGGAAGCCATTTTCTATTTTTATAATTATTTAAATAGGTAATCTTTAATAAATTTTTATTTAGCGAATAACTATTAGGAAACAAATTATTTTATAAAATTATTTATTAGTTTTACAAGAGGATTAAAAAACTCGGATGAGAAAGAAGAAACCTAATAAAGGTAGTTAGTTAGATTTTTCGATGGAGATTAATCATACGTGAAGCTAGTAGATACTTCGTACCAATAACATGGTAACAAAAAATATAGTGGAATACTAATATCTATCCTAGTTGGTGTGTATTAGCACTCAACACCGAAAAAATTGGTCTATTCAACCGCCCTTCTAGATTCTACCTTGATCAAACAAATACCATTTTATTCACTTTCTTATGATTCTCACAACCTTACAAGGTCTGATCTCACCCATATTGATCCTTTTCCCATGGATAGTGGTGATCCAAATAACTTTGAGGTTAAGACTTGTAGGATTGATATTGGTTCTGCTACAAATCAAGATGTCCCCATGGCTTCCCTGAACCTCTGGCGGTTGTTGATCCTCCTCCTCGTTATCCTCCACGTGTTCATAAGTCCACTCAATCACCAGCTTTGTTTATTCCATTATTATACTTCTTTTGCTTCTTTCCTAACTACCATTCACAATTTGTTTGAGCCCTCTTTCTACAAATAGGTTTTTTTATCCCCTTTGACAACAAGCTATGCAAAAGGAACTTTCTACCTTACACAAGACAACTACTTGGGACTTGGTATCTCTTCCTCCAGGAAAACATGCTATTAGTTCTCGGTGGGTTTAAAGGATCAAAACAATGTTTGATGGGTCAGTGGAGCTTTACAAAGCCCGTCTTGTTGCTAAAGGATTCTCTCAACAATATAGTATGGATTATGTAGAAACTTTTGCCCCAATTGCCAAGATGACTACCATTCCCACACTTATCTTTCAAATGTTAAAAATGCATTCTTAAATGGTGATCTCCAAGAAAAGGTCTACACGATATCTCATTTAGGTGTTTCTCATAATCCAGGGGAGGTGTGTAAGTTAAAGTGGTCTCAAATAAGCTATACGGGCATGGTTTGAGAAGTTCTCCATTGTCATTACATTTCTTGGCTTTTGTTCTAGTGATTATGATTTTGTCTCATTGTTGAAGACCATTCCTCATTGTTGTATTATACTCTCCTTATATGTTGATGACATGATTATCACAGGGGATGATGTGGATGGAATTGCAGAGTTAAAATTACAGTTAGCAAGACAGTTTGAGATGAAGGATTTAGGTCTTCTTTGTTGTTTCTTGGGGATTGAGGTTGCCTATTCTCGTAGAGGTTGTCTTCTCTCTCAAGCTAAGTATATTGTCAACATTCTTGAACATGCCTATCTTTCTGATACTTGAATAACAAACACCCCTCTTGAGTTCAATGTAAAATATGTCTCCTTTAATCGTGTCCTTTTATCTAATCCCACTTTGTATTGTACCAGGAGCGGACCCACGTATGCGCCAGTGTCTGCACTTGCGGACATAAACATTTGCTGAGAAAATTTTGAGAGAGGTATAATAAAGGGAAGGGGAGAAGAAAGGAATATATATAGATGGCGGAGGGATCAATACGTGGGTAAAACAATCACCTATTGATGTGTCTCAAAACCAATGCCATGATGTTGAGGGAAGGGTCATAAGTGGATCTGAGCTATTAATAGGAGAATATATACAATCACTGCCAACTCGTTGATTTGCTTGTGGTTTACATTAATAGTTAAAACACATCTATTTTTTTTTCTTTCTATCTAACACTTCTTGTAATATATGGACTACAGTTCCACTTCATTTGCGGCGAGAGACTTATTGTTTTTGTATCTATTTGAGGAATATTTTCTTAGGAATGTATTTTTCCGCTTATAGAATTTTTCTTTGTTTATTAATGTGAATTATAACGAGTCTTGTCTTATTTTCTGTGTGACCTTTTTTTAATTAGGGTTTTCTTTCAGATTATGTGTCATATTTTGGCTTAAATAGAAATGATTGATGTTAGGTTTGATATTCTCAAACGAGTTAATATCTAAAAATGAGAACCTTTAATGTAAGCGGGTTTATAACCTTGGACATAAAACATTGATTTAAATTTTCTTTAAAATAAAAATTTCGGGGGTGCTACCCCCGAACCCCCACCACTAAATGTGCAGATATAAATAAATTTTCTGGGTCCGCCACTGTATTGTACTATGGTTGGAAATTTGGTGTATCTCACTATTACTAGACATGATATTGCTTATGTTGTGCATGTTGTCAGCCAGTTTATAAAACATTGATTTAAATTTTCTTTAAAATAAAAATTTCGGGGGCGCTACCCCCAAACCCCCACCACTAAATGTGCAGACATAAATCAATTTTCTAGGTCCGCCACTGTATTGTACTATGGTTGGAAATTTGGTGTTTCTCACTATTACTAGACATGATATTGCTTATGTTGTGCATGTTGTCAGCCAATTTGTTGTTTCTTCTAGTGCAATGCATTGGGCAGTTGTTCATTGCATTCTTAGATATCTCTGAGTCACTCAATTTCAAAGTCTTCTCTTTCCCACATCTTCTTCTTTGGAGTTGTGTGCTTACTCTAATGTAAATTGGGCTGGTGACACAACTGATTGTAAGTCTACCACATGTTTTTGTATTTATCGAGGAGTCTTTCTTATATTTTGGAAGAGCAAGAAACAAAACATTGTCTCTTGTTCTTCTACAGAAGTTGAATATCATGTCATGGCTTCTACCACTATAGAGGTAATTTGGTAGTGTTGGCTACTCTCTAACATAGGTGTTTCTCTTAGGACTCAATCCTATGTACTATGACAACAAAGTGTCATCTGAATTGCTCATAACTTAGTCTTTCATAAGTGCACAAAGCATATTGAAATAGATTGTCATCTCACTTGCCATCATCTTCAACATGACACCATTACTTTGCCTTTTGTTTCTCAGCTATGCATATTGCTGACATGTTCACCAAATCTCATTCTATTAAATGTTTTCATTTTTTGACTGACAAACTCTCAATGCTTCGTGCTAATGCATCATGAGTTTGAGGGGGATGTTAGATAATATTAGATACATTAGCTAAGGATAATTTAGTCATTCTGTCATTTTATATATTACTCTTGCCTTAGATTGTGCATACTTTATAATTGCTGATGTTATGGAACCCTAGACCCCTTTCTTTTTATCCATTATGTCTATTCTCTTCTCTTTGTTAATAGAAGTATCAAACCAAATGGGTATGTGCACTTATGATGCTTAAAATGGAAATATTTTACCTAAGCCAGTAGCAACATCACCACACCACCAAAATCTGAAACCATTTGCTCAACAAATCGCAACCAACTTGACATTGTAAACCCCATGAATCCCGAAACTCAAGTTGCTTCCCCAAAGCTAATTAAAAACCAAACCTCATATCAGAAACACATATCATTCCCTAACCATTGCTAAGTCAATTGAACCCCAACCAAGCTAGACACAATTTCAAATCTAGCAACACAAAGCACCTCATCCCCAAACCCATCACTTAAACCTACAAGACTCAACAAGAACAATATACAAAAGGAAACAAAGAAATTGAGCCATCCCTAGTTTGTTGTCTTCACCATCCACATGAACCTTTCCATCATGGATGAAGTCCATTAGGTCTGTATGCTTAACATGTTGGACTCAGAAATTCAATAAAGGTATGTCGGTCAATTATCGCAAGGTTTGTGAGCTTAATGGACTGGTCCTTGGATCCAGGTTCATATATACATATATATATATATATATATATATATATATTTGTATATATTTACCCCTATTTAATTTAATTGTTATATATATATATATATTTGTATATATCTGCCCCTATTTAATTTAATTGTTTTTAATTCTATCTATTATAAATCATACTCAGAATATTGGGCTTGTTATTTGTCTAAACTTTTAAAAAATATTAAATAAGAAAAATAAACCATTTTTTTAAACAAAAGTAGTTTAGACAAACACACTAATTCAACATAAAGTTGTTTATTTTATTAATTTTTTCAAAAAATAAATTTAAACAACCTCACCCCTTCTTTTGACTTTTACTTTCTAGTTAACTAAATATTATCTTCAAATGTGGGGCAAAGTCGGATATGTTCCGTTGTCAAAACATAAGGTTAATTAAAGATCTACGTACCGTTATGCTATAACAAAAAAAAATGCCTAATTTTTTCTATTGAATTAATCAAATTTAAATCACAATTTTAGGACATGACAAAAAATAGTGTTAAATCACCAACGGGAACTTTATCTGAAAGAACATCAACTAATTTTGATGATGAGGAGTAAATAAGATCATGTACTCCAAATTTTATCCCCTTTGTCTTTTTATTTTTCTTTATAATACACTATATTTGAATTTTAGTTATGACTACTTCTACTTAACATCGTATTTGCTCATTTGCAAACATACGTTTTCATCTTACTATTTTCTTTATTAAACATAAAATTCTTTTAAAGAATATACTTATTTTATAAATTGTAGGAAACAAAAATAATGTACACACCAATAGCGTCTCGTATGAATCCACAGGTTACTTACTAGCACTAAAAAAAAAAGTCTTTTTCCGACGGAATATTTCCGACAGACAATATTCCGTAAGTAATTTTAGCATTTTCGACGGATAATTTTCCATCGAAAATATTCTGTCGGAAATACTTAGGTTACCGACGGAAATTTTTGTCGGAAAATATTTTGTGGAAAATATTTTAATTTCCAACGGATTTATCGACGGAAAAATTTGTGGAAAATATATAAAGAATATTTCCAGCGGACAATATTCCGTCGGAAATTTTAGCATTTCCGTCGGTAATTTTCGAAGGAATTATCCGTCGGAAATTACAGATGGAATTATCCGTGTGAAATTTCCGACGGACAATATTCCGTCAGTAATTTTAGCATTTCCGACGGATATTTCTGTGGGGAATTTTCGACGGATATTTTCGTCGGTAATTTCTGTGGGGAATTTCCGACGGATATTTCCGTCGGTAATTTCTGAAGGAATTATCCGTCGGAAATTACCGATGAAATTATCCGTGGGAAATTTTCGACGGACAATATTCCGTCGGTAATTTTATCATTTTCGACGGATATTTTCGTTGGTAATTTCTGAAGGAATTATCCGTCGGAAATTACCGACATAATTATCTATGGGAAATTTCCGACGGACAATATTTCACCGGTAATTTTAGCATTTCCGACGGATTTATCGATAAAAAATTCTGTAGAAAATATTTAAATTGTATTTTAATTTTTTTTTTACATTTATAAATTCTTTACTTTGCATTAAACATGTAAAATATTTGCTTTACTCATTTGTTTTGATATTTTTATTATTTTCTATAAAATAATAAAAGAGATACTATTATACTTGTAAGATGTAAAAAAATTTATAAAATTATTGTAAATAATTTTATTTAACAATTTTTTATTCACAATAGTGCAAGTCATTATCTAATAATTAAAAGGAAGGATAAACAAAAATTCCATCATAGATAATATTTAGAGGATAAATATTTAACAATTCTATTTTTTAGTGTGTGTAATTACTTTAATTAAGATACTAGTTTTGTTTATTAAATAATTCTTAAATTTAGTTTTTTTAAAAATATATTAATAATAAATAAATAAAAATTTTGAAGAACTAAAATCATAACTTCAATGAACCCTACCATAAACCAATGTAGGAGTGTAAA
>PYAF01003659.1:334263-347453 GCA_007407185.1 Glycine tomentella
TTAATCAAAGTCAATTATGTATCTGGTGGTTGACATGAAATTAGATAGTCTTGGTTAACTTTAACTAAATCCATTTTTCATATTAAGTACTCAAAATATGTATTTATTGATTTTGTCTCATGGTGAATCTCAGATTACAAGCACAAAGTGCGCTAGTTGGCACTGGAACAGCTGCAGTGGCAGTGGATCATGGGCACTTCTAAGGGTTTTGGTCCTGCAATGGCCCAAAGTGTTCCTGCCAATGCAACTTGCGTCTTGGCTTATGAGATGACAAGATCAGCTATGGGATGAAAATTAAATTAAATTTACATTTATTTAATTAAGATTAATCAATTCTATAACTATAGCAATTTAATACTCTTTTGTTTTGTTTTTTATTTTTTGAATGGAATAGGAAGGTTTATGCATTGGACGTAGTTGGCAACTCTTAGAGGTTTTAGCAGGTATGTTTTTCTTCTTTGCTCTTAAGAAGGTTTGTTTCCCTATATTTGATTGTCTATACTCGCTAAAAATTATGCTTTTGTTGGTGACAATATATTGTGTATTGTGATTTGTGGGCAATGGTGCTTCCACTTGTTGCTAGTAATGGTAAACTTTTGATTTTGTTATGGTAATATATTCTGTTATGGTAAACTTTTAATTCCGTTTTGTATTTTCCTTTTGATTTTGGTATCAGTGATTGAGGCCTCCATATGGGGTGGTATATCTAGCTCCACTAAGAGGCACCATGTTGGCTTTAGTAATGGCATACGACAGCAGAGAAGTCTGATACATGAGGCGGGCATTTTGGGAGCTCATTTAGTCAAGAATTTGGCTGACAGGGATATCTGGAAGTTCTTTCACAAGTAAGCAAGAATTTGATAGATTAATTATATTATATTATATTATATTATATTATATATATATATATATATATGTATGTATATATATTCAACATTACATATATGTATGCATGTAGATTATCACTAAATGGAAATTTAAAAATGATAGGAAAGAATAACATCAAAGTGTTAGATAACCTTATTTTATTTTTTTGCTCTATTTATTTGTATAGTTTTAAACTCATAACTGAAAATTCACAAACCATTGAAAACGTTGAGAACCAAACCTTATCCTGACTTGACTTCAAATCTACTTCCCAAATTAACATCATTAAAAATTAAGTTTGCAAATGCTCATCCAAATGCATAATTAAGGCCCTCTATTGGTCTGTTGCATGAATTCTATTTTCTTTTTTGTGGTTTTAAAAGACTAATGATTATATTTCTCACTTGTTTCAATTAAGTTGGCAAACTGTAGTTGCCTTTATTTGAACAATGAAGGGAAAAAGAGACAATGACAGGATTTAAGTAAAAACAACAAGGCTAGGGAGGGCAGGGTCAAAATTATGAAAATGATGACTTATAAATTCACAATAATATATATCATTAATTTAACTGTCGAAATTGTAGAGCAGAGAAGCAGTTTTGCACATTCGTGTTGTCTGGGGTGCACCACGTGTGATGTCACATGGCGTTTCGAAAGGGAATAGACAAGAACAAGCAAAGGTAGCAATCACTTGATTTGCAACTTGTTGGTTGCTGCTTCGTCAAGAGAATCAAGCTAGCTAGACATTACTCGAAGCTACAAAAGGATTGTGATTGTCATTGTGATTGTGAACGTACACAACTTGTTAGAAGATCTAATAACATGGATAGTTTGGTGAATAGCCCTTCAAAGCAGAAAAATCTAGACCAGTTTATTAGAAGATGTGATTACACGGATGTGTTGGAATATGAGCCCGACCCCAAACGTCCCCGAAACTGAGCCTTGAAACGGTAAGCAAATAAGTTATATTACTAGTTTACCTATTATAGTATAGTGTAGCTTACGCCTTTTCATACATAATCAGTTATGTTGTCAACTTGTCATATTTAATATATACTTGTCGTAATTACTTGAAGCTGTCTTTACAATTGGGTCAGAATATGACCTCTAAAACATTATTTTTGTTATTGAAGGTAAGTGAATTGCAACTCTAAGCAAGCCTTGATCCATAGTGGAAAACAATGAAAAACTTATGTGAGAAAGGCTCTGGTCCTACCCATTTATCATCTTATGCTCTTCGATGCTCATCCCCCATGACTTCCTCTGAATCTGATGTGCAACAATCATCCCTGTCCAAAAGTTTGACCTTGAAAATGAGTGTTCTGCCGCAACAATACCATAAGATCAAACCATTGAGTTTTCAATATCAACATGGAGATTCATCTTCAACTCAATCAACCGGTCAGTCTTATCCAAATGTTGGTTCAGCACAATCAGGTATTTGTAATAAAATATTGTCTACATCTGTACATCTGATTGTACTTAGTGCTTAATTTTTTTGTGTTTCTATATATGTATATCTTTTCTATTGTGAAGCTGCTACTGGAGTACTCTGGAATCTTTATGGTAAAGAAAAAAAATGAAGTACAACAAATTTGTGATTATCATGACATTGTTAAGTGATATGTTACATTAGGCTGTGCATATAGGATAGTAATGAAATTATGATAGCCATACCTGTAATGACATTATTTTTTCTTTGGTATAATGCTATTTTTTTCTTCTGATTTTGTTGAGAATAGCTTAGGCTTTGTTATGTCGTTGACTTAGAAATAGGGTAAAGGTCTTTATGGGAAAACATGTTGTTCTTGTTATGTGTTGTTTTAATTTGATTGGAATAAATTTTGTGCAAAGCTTTCCGAGAGACTCTCGGATAGATGTTGCTAGAAGTAGATGTTATTATTATTATAGTAAACTTCTAAGACGGTTTTTACGAAAAAAACCGTCTTAGAATCCTCTATTTTTTTTTATTTTCAAAAAATAACATTCTAAGACGGTTATTTGAAAAACCGTCTTCGAAAGTAGACTTCTAAGACGGTTTTTGCTTGATAACCGTCTTCGAATCGCTAATTTTTTTTATTTAAAAGAAGACATTCTAAGACGGTTATTTGGAAAACCGTCTTAGAAAATACCCTTTGAAGACGGTTATGAGTAGAGAACCGTCTTAGAATGTCCCATTCTAAGACGGTTTTAAATTATAACTGTCTTAGAATGTCATATTCTAAGACGGTTTAATAACCGTCGTAAAATGTGTTACCTTACAACGTTGCTGGATACTACGACGGTTCTAGAACTGACGTAGAATGGGTCAAATAACCGATGTAAAAGGTGCTGTTTGTAGTAGTGCATGTTCGAAAAGCCAGGTTGCTCCTTTTTGCTTCTTTCCTCTCTTGATGGTTCCTTATTAACAATAATAATAATAAATTAAATAATAAATAAACTTACCTAATTCTAACCTATATTACTAATTATTGATTGAATTACTGATCAATTAACCCTATAAACTAACATATGCTAGCAGCATATTATTATCAAATGATTTCTATATTTTCCATCAAATAAAAATAAGTTCAAGCGTTTTAATAAATTCATACAAAGTTAAAAACTTTTATTATTTAATAATAAAAAATATATATTAAAGTATTTCAACGCCTGCCTTAACTAGGCGGCCATAGTACAATCGAAAAGCTATTTTAATGCAAAGCCGCCTCTATTATCTTTCAAAATAACGATTAGTTTTTTAAAGTCAAAAGTTTACATAGAAAACACATTGGTAAGTAATTTGAAAACAAACACCGCTTTCACCCGTTCCCCTTATAAAATCAACATTTTGATAGTAAGTTGTAACCAGCAATTGCATCATATTCTCTCCCTTTGACAAGTGCAATCTAAGGAAAAGATAACAAACATGGGTTCTTTGGACACATTAAAAAAGCCTCATGCAGTGTGCATACCGTACCCAGCACAAGGCCACATTAACCCAATGCTAAAACTAGCAAAACTCCTTCACTTCAAAGGCTTTCACATAACCTTTGTTAACACTGAGTATAACCACAAACGTCTTCTCAAAGCAAGAGGTCCTGATTCCCTTAATGGTCTCTCTTCATTTCGTTTTGAAACCATACCCGACGGTCTACCCGAGCCTAATGTGGATGCCACACAGGATATTCCTTCTCTGTGTGACTCCACTAGAAGGACTTGCTTGCCTCACTTCATAAACCTCCTCACTAAAATCAATAACTCTGATGCCCCACCAGTGAGTTGCATAGTTTCTGATGGTGTCATGAGCTTCACTCTTGATGCTGCTGAAGAATTGGGTGTCCCTGAGGTGTTGTTTTGGACCACTAGTGCATGTGGGTTCATGTGTTACGTGCAATATGAACAACTAGTTGAAAAGGGCCTAACACCACTCAAAGGTAATTAAATTAATTTGATTTTATGATTTATGTTACTACCTTGCTAGCTAATTCATTTGTCATAGCAATATTTATATACATATAAATTTCGGTGGGTGGGGGACAATATTTATATTTTTTATTTCTGAAAATAAGATATTCTCCTAATCAAAAATCATAAGATTAATTATTGAGACGAAAAAATTATCACAATAAATTTTACTTCTCCTAATAAATTTTTTTTCCATATAAATAATTAGATAATCAAATCCCTATTAACATACTTAAAAAACTCTGTCAGCATGCAAGGACAATAGTCATTGTGGACTAACCTATTTTCTGTTGCACTTCAAAATATGATGGTAATATGTAATTACAATAGTTTGTTGGAACTGTATTCATACATATAAATTTGTGAGACGAAGTACCTATTATAATTTTTTATATTTCATTTCAAATTATGGAAAGAGTTTTACTTACACTTATATTATATTAAAAAAAGTTTAGTAGAGTCCTTATAATCTAAAAATGGAAACGTATTGGTATTGTGCTCGTGTTAGACACCTATACACCTCCCACATGTCTTGATATATACATATCCAAGAAATATTTTACTTTTTTTTTCACTAAAAAATTATAGAATACGACGGGGCACAACTCCGATACAGCTCAAGATGACTAGTTACGATTTGAATCACTTTTAAAAAAATTAATATTTTATAATTTTATTATTTTAACTTTGAATTTTTTAAAATAAAATAAAATAAAAAAGGTTCAAACACAAATGAAACACAACTTCTTTTCTGTACTCAAAACATAAACAAGAACACAAACACACTATTTCCCTCTTCTTTGAGCATGACTACTCCTTTTTAGCAATTTTAGACATTCTTCCGGTAAGGGATTTATTTTGCCGGCAAGTGATCAACTGGGTCTCTCTCCACATAGTGCACAAACCATGCTCGAATAAATTATTTTGCCACTCAACAATTTTGTTGGTAGTGTTTCTAAAACATAATCTGCATATTTACAGTGTTTTAACAACACTCAAGATCATCTGCATAATTGCATTTAAACACCAGCAAAATTGCATTGTATTTTGCATTATTTTTATATTTTTTTATTCACATATCTAAGGCATATTGTATCCTTGATTTTTTTAAAAAATTGGCATATCTCTATATTTGTGTAGTATCGTACTTGTATCGAATCACATATCTAGACTTCATAGAGTGATAATGTATTTTACAGTATCACTCGTTTCTTATATTAAGGAGCAGAGATAGTATTAAGAAAAATGTAGTTCATGTGATTTTTATATTTGGTAATATAGTTTGAGTTTAATTTAGTTAATTAACGTTTTTGTGTTTGACATGTAGACTCAAGTTATATCACGAATGGGTATTTGGAGACTACCATCGATTGGGTACCAGGCATTGAGGAAATTCGGTTGAAGGATATTCCCAGTTTCGTTAGGACCACAAATCCAAATGAGTTTATGCTTGATTTCATACAATGGGAGAGTGGGAGGGCTCGAAGAGCATCTGCAATCATTTTGAACACGTTTGATGCCTTAGAGCATGACGTTTTGGAAGCATTTTCGTCCATTTTGCCTCCAGTTTATTCCATAGGCCCTTTAAATTTACTCGTGAAGGATGTTGATGACAAAGAATTGAATGCAATTGGGTCCAATCTTTGGAAGGAGGAGTCTGAGTGTGTGGAGTGGCTTGACACAAAAGAACCCAACAGTGTTGTTTACGTGAATTTTGGGAGCATCACGGTTATGACAAGTGAGCAATTGGGTGAGTTTGCATGGGGACTTGCTAATAGCAACAAAAGCTTTTTATGGATCATAAGACCAGATCTTGTGGCAGGTGAAAATGCTATTTTACCTCCGGAGTTTGTGAAGCAAACCGAAAAGAGAGGCCTATTGGCTAGTTGGTGCTCCCAGGAGCAGGTGTTGACTCACCCTGCAATTGGAGGATTTTTGACACACAGTGGTTGGAATTCAACGTTGGAAAGTGTGTGTGGAGGTGTTCCAATGATATGTTGGCCTTTCTTTGCGGAGCAACAAACCAATTGTCGGTTTTGTTGCAAGGAGTGGAGGATTGGCTTAGAGATTGAAGATGTTGAGAGAGGCAAAATAGATAGCCTTGTGAGGGAGTTGATGGATAGTGAAAAGGGTAAGGAGATGAAAGACAAAGCTTTGCAGTGGAAGGAATTGGCAAAAAGTGCTGCTTCTGGTCCCATTGGTTCTTCATTTGTTAATTTGGACAGCATGGTTCGTGAAGTTCTTTTGAGCAAAAGTGTTAAATAAATGTATGGTAAAATTAGCTTATAGGCTATAAAATAGAAGTTGAAAAGTTGAAAATAAAGTTATCTAAAAGCTTATAAGCTACTTGATTTAAATATGTTTGGTAAGACTAGTTTATAAACTAGCTAATAAATATTAAATAATGTAAAATGATATATTTAGTATTTTTAACTTTTTGAATTTATTTTTAATAATATTATGTTTGGTAAGGCTTTAGAAGAATTTATAAGTTCATTTCAATAGCTTATAAGCTATTATAAGTTATTTTGACTAAAATAAGTGTTTGATTCACCAACTTATGAAAATATAAGCTAGCTCTGACCAAGATAAGTTACTTGAAGTAGCTTATGAAAGATAAACTAGCTTTTGAGTTACTAAATTTTTTTATTCTTAATTTTATCTTTATTATTTTATTTGAAATTAATTTTTACATTAATTAACGTAAAAATATATATATATATATATATATATATATATATATCTATGTATGAGAAGTATCAAGGAAGTGGGCGGGCAATCCGTCCCTGATTATCAATACTAATTTTTTTATTAAAAAAAAAAAAAGAAGTCAAATGAATGTAAAATTATATGAAGAAAAAGTATACTTCAGTTATATTTTTGAAAATCTTACAATATTGCTGATAAAATAGTTGTTGTCAAATGATAATTTTTTTATTATTATTATTATTATTATCATATAACATGTTTTCGGTCACAACAAATAATAATTTCTAAGTTGACGTAAAAACGTTAATATAAACTAAATTGATATTGCAAAAAGTTTTTACGAAACTGATAAAAAAAATTATTATTAATTGTAAAGTAGTATAAATATATGATACATCAAAATGAGACAATGTTTTTATAACAATAAAATAAATAATATAAACAGTCAAGTCTCAAATGAAAATGTAATAATAAAATTTAACTTTTAAAATATACAATCTTGCAATAACTTATCCTTTGTCTTCATTAGACAGTCGGTAGTATAACTTATACACGTTGTAAAATTTTATCGCATATTAATTGTAAAGATAAATTTATACTTCAAGGTTTATATGGGTGTTTTCCGGACACATGCGCAAATAATATAAAATAAAACTCTTAATCTACTATGATCGGCCAAGTAACACTTACAGAAAAAGTCCTTTTATAGCTGTTAAAATTTATTTTTTAATCAATTGTACGACCATTATAAAAAATAACATTATAAAAGGTGTTGACTTTTTTAGATAGATTATATTCGTCCTAAAATGTTCACCTTTTAGAACAATTATTTAGCAACCGTTTCAAAAAAATACCACTTTAAGGTATATTGATTTAGATAACCGATTCAAAATGTTAACCTTTTTGAATCGATTATAAGAAAGAACTGTTTTAAAAAATTAACCTTTTTAGATCCGTCCTTAAAAGAACTATTCCAAAATGTGAGTACAACCTCAAGCTCATATTCATTACTATGGCCAACATATCCTAAACCACAAGCTCAATTATTTCTCAACCTTCAATCGTACTTTTATATGCTATTCCTAATGTAATTATGGATACTACTATTTTTATTTTAACTCAGAATCTCCCGATTCATGTGTCAATTTTCTTCTGATATTTCATAGATGTTTTCCAGTGTGACTGTACTATCAAAATCTAACCAATCTTTTAGGTTTTTATATACCTAATTGCTTTAACGTGATGGAACATGAATTGGAATGTATTTAGGAACGGTTTAATTGACAACCGTTCGTAAAAAAAGTTCTTAGAATGTTTTAAATTATAAGTGTTCTAAGAGGTTACTTTTTAGAATGACCTTTACCATCATTCTAAAAACATTGATTTTATTTATAAAATTGTCATTCTATTTTTGTTTAAAATATTTTTTTATGATCATTTTAAAAAGATGTTCTAAAAAGAATTTTTGCACTAGTATAATAAAAAGTTTGGGTAGTAAGTATGAAGTCATTGATTAATTTTAACATAAGTGCCTTTAGTAAAAAAAAAATATATAAAACAAAATTACCATATTTTCTAGAACTAGAGGGAAACTACTCCAACTTTCTCTCCACCAATTCTATTCCTAAATATGTTTTATATAACCACCATTTTTATCTTTACAATATTTCAATTACTTTTTCTTGTTGATTTTTTACTGCCCAACACTCAGTATCATCAATAGGGTAGGTCACAACTACGGTAAAACTTTTCTTTTTATAATTGAGTGGTACTGTTTTATTCTATATCACACTCAAAGTATTCTTCCATTTTATATTCTTTACTTTAATCCTATATATCACAACAAAAAATATTTTTAGTGGCAATTAATATTACTTTTACCTCAATAAATATGGCCACAAAACGTTTTACCGACAATATATCATTAGCTATTGTAACCAGGGTCGGTAAATATTTTACCGGCGATTTATTTGATTGCTCGTAAAGACCTTTGAAATAGTCGGGAAACACAGGGAATTTTAGAGGCAATTCTTTTGGCAATTAGAATTGCCGCTAAAAGTTGAAAATAACCATTTCTTTGTCCCTCTTACATTACCAAAATATTTTACTTTTTTGTAGTCATTATTTTTTTTATTGTTATTGTAGTTGAGCATTAGCGGGATAAATTTGATTTTAAGTTACATTTAGGTAAATAGTTATTCATATTAATTTAGTTAAACGTGAAAGAGGTATTGGATGTCAATTATTAATTAATACAGATCGTGATGTCAACAAAATGTTTATTAACAAATTAACTAAAATTTATATTGATAAAAAATAATAAATTACAAAAGAAAGGCTCCAAATATTCCCTTAAAGAGGCAGTAAAATAATTACACCAGAAATGTAACCTGGAAGAAAAATCTACCCACATGCAGGTCGGATCCAAAAAAAACAATTAAGGGGTACTGGTGGCGGTGGTTCGGGGGAATGTAAAAATTTAAAAGAACAAATGATTGTAATAAGAAAGTGGAAAATAGTACCATTCAAAAAAGAAAAAATGACAAATTAGCGTATAGACAATGTTTAAAAATAATAAGAGTGTGATCACTACATTCATGAAAATTACAAACATACAGACCCACACTTACTTCTCTCTTATTTTTCATCTTTTTTATTATTCTTTTTCCCACACTCACTCTTCTCTTATTTTTCATCTTTTTTATTATTCTTTTTTCATATTTTTCATTTTCCCTAATGTAAACGACTAAAATATTTTTTATTTTACTTTATTTTATTATTATAAAAAAATTATCCAAAAAATAATATTTTTAAATATAGATTATTCTCTGCCTAAATAACCACTCGACTTTTTTAAAATTTAAGGGGATACTGCCCTTCAATCTCTAACGTGCATCCGCCCCTGCCCACATGGTTTTCAGGTGGACTACAGTACCAAAAATCTTGATCTCAGTTTCCTCCTAAAAGAATATTTACTTTGAAATAGAGCTCCTAATAACCAAATTACTACCCCATATCTAATCTAATCTCTTAACATTCCAAAGCTTTAGAATATGAAAAAAACAACAAGAAAGAAGACTGGTATTAACAACTTACCAAGCTTAAACTTTATTCAATAAGGTATAAAAATAGAATATGAAACAATTTCTTTTCACCAAAGTTCTTGGTTACGGTTACAGTTACAGTTTAACTCCTTGTGCTTAGTAGTTGGAAACAGATAAACACACAATGAGAAAAGACTCTCAAATATAAACACACAATGTGTTCTTGCATTTCTTCTATTCATTTCAAACAAACAAAGAAAAATAAAGTTTGTGTAAGATCAATGAATGAAACTTGTAACGATTCAAAAGCAAAGAAACAAGAAGAAAGAAGAGAGAGCACAAGAGGAATAGCTTTGCATGCTCAAAACTCGCAGATCTGAGAATCTCGCCATCTTCCTCCGCCACAGATCATGTGTGTCCATGTCAATGACCACACCACAACAGAAGAGGAAGAAGATGACAGATCTGAGGGTGGAGGGCGGCAACGACAACTGAAACAAAGAGAGACGGAGAGCGGCATTGTAGATAGCTCGAGATCTGAATAGAAATAAATTATTGGAAGAAAACGTATTTGGAACTAGGAAGGAAAACACATGGTCGTGTTATTAGTCAATATAGATAATTAGGTGAAATATTAGTATTATTTTCACCGACAATTTATCAGTAGTCATTAAAACCAACTTTCTTTTGGCTAATTATTTATTAGTCGAAAAATAATTGGTTTAAACAATGATATACGCAAATAGCTCATTGACATTAAATATTAGTCGATAAAAGTAACTTTTGTAATAGTGTATGTTAAAATAGGAAAAATCTAAAATAGTTAAATTGTTTAACACATGTTTAAATTAGCCTAGCTAGCTATTTAATGAAAGTTAATGATAGTTGAGGTTTGGAGTTCACAACATATAGTATGGTGCCTTTAGTTATTTGCATGAAGTATAAATAAGGCCGAACTATTGATTATGGGTCCACTATAACGTTACATGACCCAAAAATTAAATAGTATTTACTATTTAGGGACTAGCTCTGATTCACAACCCTACAAAATACCAAATCAAGTGCCTGAGTGTGAATATTAAATGAATTCGTATTTACAGCTGCCACTAGCCTTTGGGATGCCGGCTAATATACGGCAGTACCATTTACATTTGTCTTCATCTATTTTGTCATGCCTCATACAGATTGAAGTTAATTTTTATATGGAGTGTAAATTTTTATATTATTAATTTATTATATATTACTGTATATAAATTTTTAAAGTAATTAGTATAAAAATTAATAAGTTACAATTATATGATAGATGTATTTTTTTTATTATGTAGATGTATTTCTTTTTGTTATTTATGTTTTTGGTACAAAATATTTATCGATTTTTTCAACTACTAATCTTCGTTAAAAAATTGGTTAGGTATTTTTAAGGTTCAGACTCAAGACCTTCTTTAAGAAGAATCGAGTCTAATAGCCTTTTGACCCATGATTTATTGATGTTGTATATACATATTGATTTGTCTTTCTTTTAATAAGTTATAAATTTAGAGTAAAATTAACTCTATCTATTATAGGTAACACGCATATTAAATATAACATTTGTGTTGATATTTTTAATCTCAATATACATTTCAATTATATTTAATAATTTAAATTAATTTATCAAAATCAATTTATTATAATTAAAATCATTTAATACTTATTTTCGATTTAAGAAAGAGAGTAAAAAAAGAAAGAAAAATAGAAAATGAGATATTATTTTATTTTATTTAATAAAAAAATGAAAAGAAAGAAATATGAAATTTCTCTTTTATTTTTTTACTGGAAGGAAAGTAAGAAAAATAGAAAAACATATATATAAGATGTCATAAATATCTTAAATAAAAAATGACATGATATCAATAAAAATATATTGATACTTGTTTTAAAAAATGCTTCAATTCCCTCCTATATAAATAAAAAATTCTCCCCTCCTTCTGTATCCAATTTTGGACAGAAGCGGTATCTTTGGATGGGATCATATATGTGTCTTGTTTCAGTGTTTCTTTCCTCAATTCCAAACAATAGAACTCTTAAGACTTCCCTTGATTTTCACACGTTTCTCATCATTCTTTTCCTATCACAAGGAATGATATAGTAATGGATTCTTAATAAAAAATTTAATGAACAACTTAGACTAATATTTTTGTAATATTGACGAACGGTAGGAATCGAAGAGAAATAGTAAAAGATTTATAATAATTTATACATTCTATTTAATCAATTGAGTTGGATCTTTAGTAACTTATATTAATATGTAGATATTATATAATGTAAATATTTGTTCAAATTAATTGATTTCATGCAAAATAATTTATAAAATCATTTCATATAATACTTTTAAGAAAGAAAAAAAAAAGCTTCCTACACAGTCAGCTACATCATGTTTTATAAAAATAAGTAATAATGTATTCTTAATATTTTTCTATTTATTTTATTATTGTGTAAAATAATTAAGTAAAAGTAAATAAATTTTATTCCTTCAAAGTATAAAAATTATTTAAAACTTTTTATTTAATAAATAAATAAGAGAATTAATAAAAGAGTATTATAAAAAAAATTAACATCATCTGTAAAATAGAACTCATGCTAATCTCGTTACTTGAAAGTTGTCGACTATATGTTAATAAAATCAAAATGTCAATCGACTGTAAAATAACTTTCAACCCCTATGTTTTCTTTTTGTGTGCGTGTACATATTCTTTGTGCAATGTCTTGTTATCTTTTATCATAAAATAGGATTCGATGGATCATCATCCAATAAAGCAAATAGAAATACACTAAATTTGATACTTGTATACTAATTATTTTCCGTCAAATATGTACCCCCCAAAAAAAGTCATATATATTATGATGAATTCTTGTTGGATATTTAAAATATTTTACATTAACCGTGCATATAAATTAAACTTTCTTTTCTTTATTTTTACTTGTAATATTTTTATTTTTAAAATAAATTAAATATTTAATATTACAATGATTACTATAACTTGTATTATATATATATATATATATGAATTACACACTTATATGTTAGTTAGATTACTTAGCAAGTAATAAATTATATCAAAGGTATATTTTAAAATAATTTTT
>PYAF01003659.1:347553-377021 GCA_007407185.1 Glycine tomentella
ATAAAAAAATTAGAAAATTAGAAGTTATACCAAAAATAATTTTTAAAAACTGTATTGAAAATAACTGCTGAAAATAAAAATAAAAATCATTTCGATTTTTCAACAATTTTATGAAGTATTGTGACATACTTTAGATATAATGAAGTTAAAGGAATTGTATATATTCTATTTTATTTTTGTGTAGACATGAATTTTTCATGAGAAACAATCATACTGCAATCCAGATAGAACTATTATACGCAACAATTTTTTTTCAAATATTTAACATAAGTAATTTGATAAAATTCATACAAACTTAAAAAGTTTATTTATTTATTAAGAAAGAGATATTAAAATATTTTGACATCTACCTTAACTAGGCGCCACTATTATAGTATAGTACAATGGAAAATCTACTAAAATTTTCTTTCAAAAGAATGACAATTATTGATAATTGAAAACAAACAGGTAGTCTCACCGACTCACCGTTCCCCTTATAAAATCAACGTTTGATAACCGAGTAATTAAGTACTAATTGAAAAGCTATTGTAGCCAGCAGTTTGCATCATATTCTTTCCCTTTGACAAGTGCAATCATAGGAAGAGATAACAAACAAAGCATGGGTTCTTTGGAAACAACAAAGAAGCCTCATGCAGTGTGCATACATTACCCAGCACAAGGCCACATAAACCCAATGCCAAAACTAGCAAAACTCCTTCACTTCAAAGACTCTCACATAACCTTTGTTAACACTGAATATAACCACAAACGCCTTCTCAAAGCAAGAGGTCCTGATTCCCTTAATGGTCTCTCTTCATTTCGCTTTGAAACCATCCCCGATGGTCTACCCGAGCCTGTTGTGGATGCCACACAAGATATAACTTCCCTGTGTGACTCCACTAGAAGAACTTGCTTGCCTCACTTCAAGAAACTCCTCAGTAAAATCAATAATTCAGATGTCCCTCCAGTGAGTTGCATAGTTTCTGATGGTGGCATGAGCTCCACTCTTGATGCTGCAGAGGAATTGGGTGTCCCAGAGGTGATGTTTTGGACCCCTAGAGCATGTGGGTTTATGTGTCACTTGCAATATCAAAAACTCATTGAAAAGGGCCTAATGGCCCTCAAAGGTAATTATATTAATTTGATTTCTAAGTTTAGCCTCCCTCAGTTTATATTAGGCTAAAGTATATTATTTTCCTCATTTTATTTTTGGTTTTAACTTGATCTTTTATTTTTTTTAATTTTTTTTTTACTTTTGGTATCTTCAAGTGTTTTTGTTAGAGACTAAGTTGTTTATTTTGTGAGTTTATCACACTAGCTAAGTCAACTTGATGGCATGTGACAAACTATGAAAGTTACAACATTATATGGGTGTTTATTATGTAAGTCAGAATTAACACTGTTAATATAAAAAGTTGATGGAAGTAAGAATATGTAAAAAATCAAACTGAATTGAATCGAATCAATCCAAAATCGAACCAAATCAATTTTAAAAGTTTTGATTTAGTTTTAAAAAAAAAAACTATCTATATATGTATAAAAATAGATATTTGACTTAAACCAAACTTAAAAAATCTCATCTGTTAAAAAAATGAACCAATCAATTTTATAAAAGTAGTTTAGTTAACTGAACGACTTTTATAAAATGGTTAAAAAATGAATTGGTTTGAATTTTAAAAGTATCTAATTTTTGCACAATCCTAGATGGATGGATTTTTGGGTCTAATGAGACACTATAGAATAAAGTGAAATTTTTTAAAGTTGAAGAACCAAATTGAAACCAACAAATAAGATGAGGGAATAAAAGTATATTTTAGCAAAAGAAAAATAAATACTCAATGTGATTTTTTATGCTTTGTAATATGGTTTATAATTAATTGAACATTTTTGCATTTGACATGTAGACTCAAGTTATGTTACGAATAGGTATTTATTTGGAGACTACCATCAATTGGGTACCAGGCATCGAAGAAATTAGATTGAAGGAAATTCCTGGTTTCATTAGGACTACAAATTTAGATGATATTATGCTTCATTACTTGTCGAAGACTAAGAGGACTCAAAGAGCTTCTGCAATCATTTTGGACATATTTGATGCCTTAGAGCATGACGTTTTGGAAGCATTTCCGTCCATTTTACCTCCTGTTCACTCCATAGGTCCTTTGAATTTGCTTGTGGTGGATGTTGATGATGAAGACTTGAAAGCAATTGGGTCCAATCTTTGGAAGGAGGAGTCTGAGTGCATGAGGTGGCTTGAAACCAAAGAACCCAATAGTTTCGTTTATGTGAATTTGGACCATCACAGTGACGACAAATGAGCAATTGATTGAATTTTCACAGGGTCTTGCTAATAGCAACAAAAGCTTTTTGTGGGTCATAAGACCAGATCCTGTCGCGGGTGAAAATGGCATCATACCTACAGAGTTTGTTAAACAAACCAAAACCAGAGACTTGTTGTCTAGTTGGTGTCCCCGGGACCAAGTATTAACTCACACCGCAATTGGGGTTTTTTAGACACAGTGGCTGGAATTCAACATTGGAAAGTGTGTGTGGAGGTGTTCCAATGATATGTTGGCCTTTCTTTGCGGATCAACAAACCAATTCTATGTTTTGTTGCAAAAAATGAGGGATTGCAAGGCCATTTATTTGGCTTCACTTCTTGAGATAATGAGATGGGTTTACCTGCAAGGCCATTTAGGCATTTGCCTTACGCCCCCAAATTATTTAATGCATATAATTTTTTATACCTTTTTTTTTCAAATATATATTTAAAACACAACGAAATTGTGATATAGATTGTGGTCGTGTTTTGATTTCGTCACATTTTGTTAATATCCCGACAAATCGCGGACAAACACATATTGATATTTAAAACCTTGGGCAGGAGCATATGGGGTTTCCTAGTCAAGAAAAAGGGCATTCATTTGGGCAGCCCCTCCCAAGGAAGTGCTTCCTGAATGGCCAGAACCAATGAATGTCTTTTTGGCCACGAATTGAAGATCACATTATCAGAAAATGTTTAGTATTCTGCTGTCCGCAGTACTGCAAATAGTGCTATTGGTGATCTCCCAGCTGTTGGCAATGGAGCCTCAAAAGGAAACATGGAGCTGGAGGTATGTAAAATAGGAAAGATACATGTCTTATATTCTTCCACTCACTACTTAACTCAGGTAGAATGGGGCTATAATCTTTATTCAGAGCCAGCCTCAGGGATTAAACGTTTATTGCTTTGTGAAAGAGTTTATTTTATTTGTCTTGATTGATCAAATTGGTGAAAATGAAACACATTTTTTACACCAGCAATTGCACAATAAATATCACGAGAAAGTAGAGAATTTTTGTCAAGATTAATCAACCAAATAATGTGCAAATGTCTTAGTGAGAAGCATATAACTAAAGAAATTCATAAAATCCTTCACCAATTGGGATTCTACAAGACCAAGGTATCAAAGATGTTTCAGAACGAATCACTTGAGCAGCATGAGCAGAGGAATTTTCTTGCTTTCTGACGATTATTTCTTAAACTGCCAAAGTTGTATCCTCTCTCACCCATTGCCCAGATATCTACACATCATGGAAAAGAGTTGTCATATTTGAAGTTAAATAAACAAGGTAATCAATGTTGATCGGCAAAATTATAAAGCCATAACAGAGTAGGCCATAGAAGTTTGGCAAGACTTAGCCAACTGTAACTTTCATTTTCTTCAAGTTCACATTGGCTGAATAGATCAAATAGGATAAAGAAAAGTTAAAATGGTACTCCATTGTTACAACTTACAATTAATTTGTATTATTTAAAAAAATATAAAAAAAAATTATCAAATCATCCTTGTTAACAACACCTAAGTTGCAAAGATAGTAGCAAGTTTCTGTGTAATCCTCGTTGTTCTTATTATAAACACGAATTTGATCACTCATTCACCCGTACAAATACCCTTGGTGCAATATAAAAGTGGATCTGATAGCCAAAACAATAATACTTTTTCATCTATGAATACAAGTGGGCAGATACAGTATATAAGTCTTAGCATCCCCCTTTATATATTATATGGAAATCATAATAATGTTATATAGGCTTTTTTTTCTTGCTATATTTTCATGAATGGATTGGAGATAATAGATTGACACTAAAGCAGCTTCTGCCATATTAAAGAAAATTAGAATTAGTAGTGCCTCTCTACATCGTAGATTTTTTGGACATTCACCAAACTCGTAGACATCCAATTACTTAAGGAGGATATTGGTAAAATTTTTAGTTGAGATTATTACATAGTATTGAACACTTGTCACTCTAGCGAGACGAAGGAAGACTATAGTGTTGTTGGTTTGGAAAAGACAACGTAATTTCAGTCACTCTAAATTTGAGCTCAAAATATATTGTAATAATTTGTTTACATTCACTTTATTGTGCTTACCCTGTTGTTAAGACTGGCCTAGAATTTCAATGCTTGGCCAAAAAATGTTAATAATAGCCTATTGTGATAAACTAAGAATAAACTAATAATAAAAAAAAAAAAAAAAGAAAGACTTGAATTGAAGCACAAGAAGTGCCCAAGTCAAGTCTCACAAAGACAGATAGAGCTCTTGCTCACTGCTGCAATTAATCGAGTTGATTCTATACAATATCCAAAACACTAAATATGTAGATAAAGTAAGGACTTGTTAGCTAAATAACTACCAACTGAAATAACTAAAACTGAAAAGAAAACAGCTAAATAGATTTGTTAGTTTATTCAATGAGTAAGTTAAAAGATTTGAACTCTTGCACTAATTTTAACATTTTGCACCGAAGAATAAAATTCTCCAAATTAAGAAACGAAGATCCATTTGGGCCAGAAGCAGCACTTTTTGCCAATTCATTCCATTGCAAAGCTTTCTTCTTCATCTCCTTATCCTTTTCACCATCCATCAACTCCCTCACAAGACTCTCTATTTTCTCCCTCTTAACATCTTCAATCTAAGGACGAGTCCTGTCACAACGATAAAATTGTATCTTGGTGACTTGTTGATCATGGATTCGAATCCAGAAACATCATATTTGCGTATATAAGGGTAAGACTGCGTACAATATCTCTTCCCCTTACCTTCGCATAGTGAGGAACGTCCGAGCTTAGGGTACATAGGTATTTTTTTTTAACATCTTCAATCTCCACATCTTCAATCTTCAATCCAATCCCCCATTCCTTGCAACAGAACCGACTAGTTTCAACTTCAAATTCATTAAGGCTTTTTGGAATCAATTGAAAGGTGATATCATTCGTTTCCTAAAGGAAATCCATGAAAATGAAGTTCGTCCAAGAGGCACTGATTCATCTTTCATTGCTCTCATACCAAAGGTGGAGGATCCATTGAGCTTGGGAGAATATAGACCAATTTCATTAGTGAGATGCATGTTTAAAATTTTAGCTAAAATCATAACTAAAAGAATGACAAAAGTTCTACCCAGGATGATTGATTCAAGGCAAAGTGCGTTCTTGGGTGGTAGATTTCAACATCTTAAAAAAAAAAAAAAAAAATCCATTGAGATTTCAGAATTTGTTCACTTATTCTGATTTTATGTCAAGGCAACGTCTTAATCATACACACAAAACAAACTAATTACATACTGAAGCTAGAAAAGGAACAATTAGGAAATAAAAAAATTGGAATCAAATCCCCAGTTCCTTTCCCTTCTTATTCCTCTCTATTTAAATGCCAAATATAACTTAAGAAAAACACATTCCTCTTTATTAGTAATTGATAACAACATAGATCACCCTTAAATTGAAGAACTAGAAATTAAGACAAGATAAGCCGTTATAATCAAGTGCATATGTGTACCGTTATTCGATCAGAGTCAGTTTCACCTGGAGAATTTACATAATTAAAATTTTGCATTAAATAATTATACAAATTACCAAGATGAAACTGAAATTCTGATTGAAAAATCGTATCCGCAACACTTAAGGAACTATATATAAGTTTTGTGACATGCATGTTTAACTACATGCCAGAAGAAGAAGAAGAAAAAGGGGTGTGACCAATTCCAAAGGCTTTGATGTGGTCTTTGAGGGACCTCTTATGCTTAAAATCAGAGCCACAGATACAAAGCCATCGTTTGCCACAGTTTTTCTCGTGGGTTCGCCAGTCACCTTTCACGGCCAGAGGCTTGCCACACTTGCGGCACGTGAAGGGCTTGGAACCGTGCTTCCTCTTGTAGTGCGTCTGAAGCGTGCGAAAATCCTTCAGAGGCTTGGCACGTGCGTGCTCGATGTTGTTCTTGCACCCTCTTGCGCAACAGTAGCATGGAAGGTCCAACAAGGGCCGCGGATGGGTTCGTTTAAGCGAGTCTGGGCCTCTGCGATACTGTGACCCATGTCCCCACATATGCATCTGCAATCAAATTTCAGAGCTTACTAATATTTTTTTATTTATTAAAATCAAAGATTGATAACAGAAAATTTATAATACAATTCAATAAGTTTATAATAATTCATACATTCTAATCGATCAATCAATCAATTAAGCTAGTTGGTGATTAACAACATTTTATATCAGTAATTAAACCTACTTTAATTTAATTAATTCCTCAAATATATGTTACTGAATGTTGTAAGCTGATTTGTTCCGCAACCAATATTATAATCATCTTATTGAAGTTTATGAAGTCTTTATAATTTATCATCACTGCAGTCTTATTCAATTCAAATTAGTCGCATTTGCTCTTTTCTGTAATAGTAGTATTTAAGATCCCTTGATTTGAGAAAATGTTATTTTTTTTAATTCATTTTTATTACAAAAATATCATCTTGCTTCCTGTTTTAAGAATTATGTATAAGAGTTTTTTTTTTTTATTGCTTCCTATACAAACTTTTGAAGAAGAAAAAAGTGTCATTTTTAATTAAAAGTGAAAATAAAAATGAAAATTAATGAAAAACGTTTTCACAAACCCAATAATCCCTGAAGTTTTAGATGTCTATACAACCATGACCACCACTACATAAACCTTGGTATCAGTCATTGTGTTTCTTACTTTTATTAAAACTCAAGGCTCGAAAAAATGGTTTGTGACTACTATTTCAATTCAATTGCAATATCAAGTTTTCGAGCTCTCTACTGTTGTAATTATGGCTGTATTAACCAAAATTTCTTGTAATGTCAAGGTCATGACAAAACTAAAATCTTGCTAAAAACTTTAGTCTTTAACTGGAAAAGATGTCTTTCATTTTAAACCTTAGCATTTGTATAAAGTGGAAAACAGAAAAACATGAGACGATTTCTAAAGTTAGGAACTTTATGTGAATGTTTTGTAAAGTCATAAAATGATGGATTCATATAAAACGAGGGATTATTCCATTTCACACAGGCTAAGAACACAGTTTATTATTTAACTAGAAACAGCATTTAACTATGTTAACACGTACTGTTGAAGACTGCACTTGAAGTATATCATGCAAAATCTCAACATATAATTGAACTTGATGGCTTCAATTTATAGATTTCTCTAGTTAAGTGCCATCACAAACCAAAGATTCTAATGCATGGAATAGAGAATACGAAATAACTGCATGCACCTGAAGGTTATTGTAGCGGTTGAAGGTTTTGTGGCACACAGGACAAGAGAAATGACTAAACCCAATGAGGATCTGTTCTTGAGTTGGTATCCAATAATTGTTAGGAACTTGAGTTGTGGCATTCACAAATCCATGATTATTGGTGGAATTGGAGCCACTTGAATGGTCAGGGAGGCCTATGTGTAAGGCCACTGTGACATCCTCAACTTGACCATGGCATGCATTATTAGGATTTTCATTTTGGTTTTGTAGCAAAGATTCTTCATGAGATGAACCTAGGAAGCTACTAAGGAGAGGAAGGGGCTGAAGCTGGTTTTGATTCATGTCAAGGCAAAAAGAATGAAATTATTGATATGATTTGCATGTGAATGAGGCAGGGTATAATAGCTACATAACATTGTACACAATATATATATTCGAGGGGTCCATGGTACTCTTTAATGTTTAATACCAAAAATTAATGAGGGTCAAGTTAGATTTTATCAGATTTTAGGAGGTTAGTGACTACTGGAGCCACATTAAATGAATTGGCAGATAATGAAACTTGGAAAAAGAGGAAGAGTGAAAGAAATTGTGTGATAGGTGGCCGGAGAATATTACAGTTGAATGAAAAGACCCTTTGTTGTGAGGGTTATTATTTTCTCCTGCAAGTCCACTTTGTCTATTTTAAGAGTGATTAGGATATACCTTAAATTCTGTGGACCATGGCCCCTAAACTTAGAAAGAATTGCAAGCTGTGGGTTTGAAACGAAGGGACACCAATTTTGTACTGTCAGACACTCAATGAAAATCAAATAGAGGATTAGCTCTTTGTTGATTAAGGAGATTTTGGTATACAACTTTAATGCTCTAACTAATGAGATGACTGTTAAATAATTAGAATAATTATACTCACACTCTTTATATTTTTTCAAATTATTCACTGTATTTTTTTATTCATACACTGATCCTTTTAATTGTTTAAAAATTAATTATTACACTTACATCTTTTATACATTATATTAACTTCTTAATTATTTAAAAATATAACATTATATATTCTTATAGAAGTTGTAAACTTATTACACTTACACTTCTTATATATTACACTAATCCCCCTTAAATTCTTAGCGAAGAAGTTGTTGTAACTTTGAAAAAATTATTTGCAATCTCAGAAAATGACAGTAAAATCTCTCAAAAAATTATAGTATTTCTTATCGACTGGATTTAATTCACATATAAAAATTTTGTGTTACAGCCAGGATTCACAACCCGTGACGGCAGAAGAATTTGGGTTTATGGACGCAAAATATTATATTTATGACACTACTTTATATTTATGATTAAAACTATATCTTTTTTTGGTAGTGTACTACTACAATTAAAAGAATAATTGTTTTCTTCCTATAAAAAGAAAAAATAATAATTGTTTCCAAATTTTATTTTACGCGAGTTTCTCAACGACAATACTTTAGTGACTTAATAACAGTATAGGCAAATCAACAAAATTAGTAGTGCAATAGTACTAACTACATATAGTATTACTCTATAGTCTTGAAACTTGTGGGGACACGATTCCCTCTCTTAAATTTGCCTCCCTAGCTCCATGTCCTAAATATTTTGTTTCTTATTGTCTAAATAAAAGATTTCAAGAGATTTTGCTCACACGTATTAGTTCATCGGTCTTGCATTTTATGAACTTAAGAATTAAGATTTTCTAATTTCCAAAAAAAAAAAACAGCATAAGAAAAGGGTCTAAAGCCCAAATTACACGTATACAAGGGGAGCTAAGGTATCACCATTTGAACCAGCATAATTTGTTCTCTATTTCCTTTTTTTTCTTCTTTTCTTTTTTTAGTTTAATCTGTTACAAGTTTTGCTAATCTAGAGTCTTTCTATCTCAATTTAACGTTTTCGTGATCAAAATATAACTTTAAGAGGAAATACATCGATTTTTTTTATTTGACGCAAAACACGACAGTCTCACACACGTAAATGTAAATTGTGATTAATGAAGAATGAATTGAAAAAGAATTAAATTATAATAATGAGTCAGTATGCAAAGTTTTCAGTGATTTAATAATTTAAAAATAATATTTATTGAAATTTTCATAAATAGAGAAGGAAAATAGTGCCTAACCTTCCAACCCCATTATCCAAATTCCAAAATAGGATTACTTTGGATAAATAGGTTTAACGGCCAAATCGACTCAATAATCTTAAAAATCCGATATAAACCAAATGAACACGCTGCATGTTAATTTGGATAAATAAGTTGGTTCAAGTAAAATCCAACCCAAATTTATCCCTTTGGTTGATAGCAATTTATTTTTCTGAACCAGACTTTATTACCAATCGCGAGTTCTGGATCCCAACCAATCTTATGTTATTATTGGGTAATGCTCTATGCATGTTTTGCCTTTCAACCCTGACTTTTTACAGTCTATTTTTTACATTCATCTTATATCTCTCATATAGTTTCTTATTACATCCGTCGACTATCACTTATTTGTTATTCTCTTCTTTGTTTTTTCTTTTCCAAAACAAGGTATATACACATACTAAAGTGTCAAATAATCATTTTCCTTGTGTTTAGGCCTTACATTCTCAAGTTTAGGTGACCTATATCTCACAACTCACAAGTTTCATCAAAGAGTTCCTTAAACTCAACCAGCAAGTGGTCGAGTCATGTCCTAGGAACTACTCCACGTAACTAACTACCGTGTCTTATACAAGATGTTTGAAACGCTGTAACAACGAGCTCAAGATTATTAGTAGCATGTACAATTTTTGTGTACTATTTATTACTTCTTAAATTTATTAAAAATATAAAATCATGAATAAACTTATTAATTATGAAAAAGAATCCACATAATCTTATATTTGCAATCACTTTCTCTTTGATGTTACACCAATATTGTTGCACCAATATTGTTGTATATTTTGGTGTATTTCAAAAGGTTAATATATCTTTTTAATTAATTTTATTATCTATTTTAATGTGAATTAATGTTATACTTTAATTGGAATTATTATATTTTTTAATTGTATTAATTAGTAACTATTTTTAATTAATTATTCATTAGATTTGATTAATTATCTTTACTACAGATTATTATTATTATATGACATTTTTCTAATTATAAAAAGAAGGTTCTCCTTCCTCCAAGGAGAGACTCTATATTCTCTTATCTCTTCCTGGGTTATTATATTTTGCTACTTACTAGTTTTGATGTCCTAATTATTTAGAAAGAAATGGTTAAATCTTGGGGGATTTACACATTACGCGAATAAATTCTTAAAGATATTGTGTTTAACACACTTATTTTGACAATAAATATCTCATCATATTATGACAACTTCCATTTAGGACTCAATATCAAGCCTTCAATTATTAATTTTATTTAGGGTCGGCTTAAAAGGATAAAATAACCAAAGCTTAAACTTTTGGTCCATCAACAAAAATATTTACTATTAGTTTTTATATAGCAAAGAGACCTTATATGTTGGCAAGAAGTCCATGTACATTAGCAAAAAAAATATATTATATCATTTTCACATTTAAAGCAAAATGTTTCTCTTAAATTTTATTTTATACATCACTCATGTTAAACCGATCATGTTTTTCTTCACCATTTATCTTCTTCTTCTTTTGTTGAATATCTTAACCCTTTATCTAACAACAACAATCTAAAACATTTCAAGATGCTTAGAGTGGTATTTTAGATACACAATCATAGCACCATTAGAATTGGTTATTAGTTTGGGTTTAAATCTACTTTCGGTCTCTATAGTATTATTATTGTGTAATTTTAGTCTCAATTATGGGATTTTGATCTTTATTTTATTTATTGCTCAATTTTGATCCAATTGTTAGTTTGTAGTAAATTTTTTAACATATTTTACTATATGACATATTAGTAATATGGTACTGATATGTTGATGTGTTAATTGACATGACAGTTTAACATATATATTGATGTGACATTGACATGCTAGCTTAATGTTGGTGGAATCAAAATTGCACAAATATAAAACTTTAAGAACAAAAAATACACCACTTGATTTGTCTTATTTTTTATTTATTTAATTTTATTTGGTTTATCTTTTTTTGTATTCATTTTTAAAAATTATTAAATTAATTTCTTTATTTTTTGTGTGAAAGGGTTCAATTAGTATGGAGACTGAAAGGGTCTAGATTATGGTGCGTGGAGAAAAGGCAGCCTAGGGATGTTTTGTTTAGAGAATTAGAAATGAACTACCCTAATGAGGACTCAAGCCAACATAATCATGATTGAATTGGTTAATGATGAGATAATTTAGTTGAAGGTAGAACCATCGCAAGAATAAACAATCCAAGAAACCGTAATAGAATTTAAATTTGATCAAGAGATATTGGAGATCTTACTCAACAAGATCAACAAGACTATATTTTGGCCCAAGATAGGAATAAAGGACCATTAAGCCACCAAATAGATTTGGATATGCTGATATGGTTACCTTTGCCCTTACTGCAATAGAGGAGCTTGAAGGAGATGAACCTATAAGCTATTATGAAGCTGTGAACAGTAAGTAATATCAAAATTGGATTGCAACCATGAATGATGAATTGAATTCTTTGAATAAGAATGGTACTTGGGGTGCAAGTTGACAAACCTAAAGGCAAGAGGCTTATTAGCTGCAAATGAAGGAATTTCAATGGTGGGAAAGGTTGGATTCAAAGCAAGATTGATCAAAGAGCCAAGAGAGTTCATACAGCATCAGGAGATTGACTACAATGAAATGTTCTCACCTATTGTGGAACTCGCTTTAATTAGAATGGTTTTGGCCTTGGTTGCCCAAGAAAATGGAATTAGATTATAGATTGATGTGAAGACAACTTTCTTACATGGTGAGCCTGAAGGTTTTATCATTGAGGTTGAAGAAGATAAGGTATGCATGTTAAAAAGGTCCCTCTATAACCATAAGCAACCCCCTTGACGATGGTACAAAAGGTTTAACACCTTCATGTTGAAAAATAATTTTAAAAGGGTTGAGTATGATGGTTGATTGTGTCTACTTGAAGGTTAATTATGCTTGAGAGTGAATTCAAAATGAAGGATATGGGAGCTTCGAGTAATATTCTAGGTATGCAGAAATTTAGGGACAAAACTAAGGAAAATTATTCATCACTTAAAAATCTATATAAGATTTTGAAGAAGTTCAACATGGATCTATCAAAGGCAGTGTTGACTCATATGACTCAACACTTTAAGCTCTCACAGTAGAATTCTTATATGCAAAGGTTTCATATGAAAACATATATATCTCCTTTAAAAAATCTTTATTCCTTGTCTTTTTCTTTTCTCTAGTTTTCTATCTTCAGGCTTTGCATAGACTAGTTTTTATGACAAATTATATACATTTTGAATACTTCTAATTATTTTAAAAATAGATAAAAAAATTACATTACAAATGAGAACGATAGTAAATAAATTATAATATTTTATTAATTTAGTCTCATGATCAATTATATCTAAAAATGTTACTATCTCCTGTCATTTTTATATAAAAAGAAAAATTAGTATAAAATATACTAAAACTTGTTTCTTATAAAAAAAAGATTGGAGAGAGTATTATTTTGTTTTGATTTGAGATTTCAATTATAATTTTTATTCTAATTTTACATTGTATTATAATTCAAACATATTTTATAATTTTAAAAGTTATCGTATTCTTATATTTGTATTGTATCAAAAACAAATGTGAGTAATTGAGTTTTCTTTTCTTCGTTTACACAATATTTAGAATATGAATAGTACTAAGTAGTTTATGACTTCATAAACTACTGTTTCAATAATCATATATAGTGGGAGACCATGACAAGTCTCCCATCGTGGGAAATTAAGTTTGTACCTTTAGATCTATCAATTTTTAAATTGAAGGGTGAATTTTTTTTCCTTTTTTTTCCTTGTCGTTTCCAATTTGTCCTTGTCCCCTTCTTTTCTTACTCAAATAGAGCGTGACACCACTGTAATCAACCTACTCTTCCATTGTTAGTGTTTTGCCCCTTTTTCTCTCAAAAACTTGTGAGTTAAAACAAAAGACAACAAAAAAAGTAGACGAAAGTTGCAGATGCTCATATCTCTTTACTTGATCCACGACAACTCACGGTACCTCTTAGAGCACCTTTAGTGCTAGATCTTGGGGAGGGATCTTGAGTTGAAGGTCTCTCCTTTTTCAGATCTACCACTAAAGGGAGGATAAAGATCTCCATGTAGAGATTTGGTTCCTCCACAAGAACCTTGAAGATCTGCACAAAGTTCAAAAAAATACATTTTTATGTTGTAACAGACCACAAAATGGGCGAGGAGCAACCACCCACAACCCAACCAACCGCAGAAGAGAAACGAAAAAAAAAAAGAAAAGGAACAGAATATACCTGAGGGAAGTAGAGGAGAACTCAGAGGAGGGGGAGGCTCGATTGCAGAGGCACCGTGAGAGGGAGGGGAAAGAAGAGAGAAAAAAAAGGAGCGGATAGGTAGCGAAGGAAGGAAAAAAGAAAGAAAAGGTGGGGAGAAGGAAGGGGAAGAAGAAAGAAAAAAAGGGGGGAGAAAGGGCGAAGAAGAAGAAGAAAGAAAAAAATAGGGGAGGGGGAAGGGGGAGGGTCCGTGGGTGTGGGTCGGGGGGGAGAAAAGAAAAAAGAAAAGAGGGGGAAGGGGGTGAGTGGGAAAGGGGAAATGAAAAAAAAAGGGGGGGGGGGAGGGGAAGATTCTAGAGGGAGGGGAAAAAAAAAAGAAAAAAGGGGAGTGACCGTTAGGGGGAAGGAGAAAATAAAAGAAAACGGGGGTGTGGAAGGGAGGGAAGGGGGGTGAGGAGATGAAAAAATGAAAAAAATTAAAATTTTAAAATTAGTCGTTAAACTAGCCATTTTTTCTGAATTTTTTTTGTTATAAATTGGTTCACAACTAACCATTGATGTATACAACTTTCATTTTTATTTGTTAATCTTTTTCTCCAATCTCTTAGTTAAATTTTATTTGTGTAAAATGGATTCATATCAATTTGCTAACCAGTGATCAATTTGTGCATGAAATCTACTATTGACAACCATCCATAGATGCATGTTAGCAATATTTTTTTCATTCTCTGCAATTGAAAAATGATGATGATGTTTGCACAATGTTAATATGCAATGAGAAACACTCGTGTGTTGTTCCTATACAATTATTATGTATCATCAATAGAACACTCGATGATATACTCAACCTACTTCGATCCACTATCACTCCTATTCATGATGCAATGTTGTATTATAACGGTAAGTGGAAGATATCACGACAAGACAATTTTTTGGGTTACTCGTTTATTGGAACAAACCCAATAAGATTTGAAATTTCATCTAGATGCAACATCAAAACACTCAAGGATTTAATCAAACAAGTTATGTCTCTAGGGGTTCCCCCTTATGGAATTCATAAACCACAGGTGGTCAGACAATTGTTCTTTTGACAGTCAGGCCATGCAAAATATTCAGAAAAATTAATCAAATATAAAATAATTCAATTGAAAAATGATGAAGACATATTAAAGGTGTTAGCAGAATCCAATTACTGGATGTGTTTTGTTCAATAGAAATTTTAATTATTTTTAACAAACCAGTAATTCAACTACTGGAAGAAGACATGTTCGTTGCACAACATCTTTTAAACTATGATTAGATTCGTCATTTTCATGTTTCAATTGTTATTGTTAGTACGTTCCGTTATTTTCGTTTTTTAATGTTTTGTTTGTTATGTTTGTTCTCTCTAATAGTTATTATTTGTATGTTCCATTATTTTATTATGTTTCGATTATTATGTTTATCTATCTAATTATTAGTATTTTTTGTTGTTTTAATTTAATCATACAATATAACTGAGATATGGTAATTATATATTGACTTTGTTTTCAATTAATCTATTTTTTTAATCACTTTGTCTTTTTTATTTATTTTAACATTATTATTTATTTATTTTAAGACTATTAAAAATTATTAAACCAATAAAATTATTAAAAAATTTATAATTGAACAGGATACCAGACAAAAAATGTAAAATTTGTCGATAACAAGGATATAACAGAAAAAATTATCCTATGCCTTCATTTTCAATTTTTCTTAGACAAATAATATTCTTTATCTATTTTATTTATGATATCATATATTTTTGTATAAATAAAGTATTTAATGAAAATACCAATATAATTTTTTTATTTAAACAAATTGTTTTAAAAAATAAAAAAATTAGGTAATCAAATCATGACTTCCCAATGCGTACTGTAATATTTTTTTTAAAAAAAATTATAATAATACTGAAAAAAAAAAAAGCCAATGTGAGAAGTCAAGTAATTAGATCTCAACTTCTCACCACAAATCAAAAGTCGTTTACGTTGAAAAATAAATAAAAAATTAGTGTAGATTGAAAAAAAAAAAAAAAAAAAAAAAAAAAAAAAAAAAAAAAAAAAAAAAAAAAAAAAAAAAAAAAAAAAAAAAAAAAAAAAAAAAAAAAAAAAAAAAAAAAAAAAAAAAAAAAAAAAAAAAAAAAAAAAAAAAAAACTCACTAAACTAATGCTATAGGAAAATATTTCCAGCGGTGGTATCAGGTAACCCATTTTGTTTCTGATAAAGCTTAACTCTCTCATTACGAGACTCCCTTTATGATACTGTCGGAACCCCCAACATTGATGTCGATGTTAGCCACAATCACCACCAATTTCTTTCCCACCATAAGAGACTCTAGGATATGTTTGATAGAGGGAAAGAAAATAAAGAAAAAGCAAAATATAATACTTTTTTTAAATTAAGAAAAAAATGAAAAAAAGTTAATTTATAAAAATAAAAATTTAATTTTTTTCTTTCATTTTTCTTTTAATTTTTTTTCCACTTTTTACCATTTCCAAGCCTATAGTGTTATAAGATCTCCCACGCTAGAATTCGTCTATATGCCAATTTCTAGAACATAAAGCTAAAATCAACCCATCACGCAAGTAACTAAACCATTACTTTAGGTCTTCAAAAGAAATACTTTTATTTGCAAATAATATTTTTAAAATAAAAAATAATTATTACATGATACATACACTAATTTATTAAGAATGATAAATATTTTTCTTAAAAAAGCAACCACTATTAAATTTTTCATAAATAATTATTTATTGACATATTTTTCTTCAATGTATTCATGTCCACATCTGTCCCATCACCACCCAGTTTTGTTGCTTTTCTTGGAATTTTTTTCCCCTCCGTTTCTTCCATTTGGTAAAAAACTTTTCACCTCTTGCTATTTAGGATTGGGTCATTGAGATAAATAACAAATTGCACGAATCAAAATTGCTAGTATCATCTCACATCCCATAGAATTTACCCTTACCCTATATCAAAAAATAAATTTATAATATTTTTAATAAATTGCATGTTTTTGTTACTTATAAAAATCTCATCTTAGAATTTATTTTATGCATAAATAAACACGGGATCATATTGCTAAAACAAAATACAAAATGTCTTATTAAGGGCTCATGTTTCTCTATTTGATGATGTAACATGCATGTTAAGCTCTTATAAAGGGATAAAGTATAACTTAAAAGAAAATAGAATTAATTAGTCAAAGTGATATAAGTGAAAATCCTTGAAGGCTAGGAAAAGAGAATGAAGATAATCTCCATGAAGTAGATGATTAGTCCAACTTTTGAATGCCATAGCTGCGGGGAACACAACTAATCTGATGAGATCGAACCATTATTGCCTAAAAGCTACCGCATGTGGACCAAAAAATTGAAGATATGATGTGGAAAAAGATCAAGAATTAATGTGATAAAATTTAATTTGAAGATTATACAGTTGAAACTTAGCAGGTATATATATTTATCAGTTCCTCCCTTGGGTATTTGAACTTTCTGAAGTTATAACTACTCCACCTGCTGTCTCGGAGGAAGTACGCTGCTGAGTCTGTGAATCTGATCATGACCAACCATAATAAACAATAGTCACATTGTGTTCAACATTGAGATTATAAGGAATATATATGAATGATAATTAACTAATTAATCTCTTTGCGTTAGGCTACTGATTGATCCTACTCTATACATGAATGTGTTTGTCATGTAAGAAAATCAAATTAAGAGGACCTTACATATTAGTGTGTGTTAATTTGTTGGAGAAGTGAAAAATGTAAATTTCAAAAATTGGTAACTTAATTAAAATACAGTGAGATAGTACAATTTTGATTTTCTCTAGTTGTCTGATAAAACACCAATTTAACTCTAACTCATTTTCATATGGTAACAGCAAACAAAATAGTACAAGTGAGTTGTAATCTATTGCAAAACAATTAGAGGTTGATCTTACGGCAAGAGTATGCACTAATATGAATTTCAACCTAATTCAATTCTAAAAAATAGTTTAAAGAATATAAATTATCTTTCATTTATATATTCTATTTGGATTTTATTTGTAGTCTATACAAGATTTAATTTTTTTTAAAACATCCTCCCACATCCAACACTTTTAAATTTAATACTTAAATAATATAATGGATGATCCTGTAAATGAAATCTTAAATATGTTCTAATACTATTTTAAATTTTGTAAAATGTGATTTTAAATCTAAATTTTAAAAACTAACTCAAACAAACGAAACCACATGCATTCACTGTTACTTTACATGATGACCCTCTCCCTCTGTCATGACTTTCTTCCACATTGACCCATGCATTATACGGTTCGCGGCACAACCGAGACAACTCATTCACATGGGGCTGGGGTTGCCCATGTGGACCCCTATGGCCACATGTTACAGCCAAATCATAATATATATTGTGTGTCAGTAAGTGCATCATAATTCATAAATCTCTGTGCACCTCTCTCTTTCACCCCCACTCTCCTGTGTGGCCATGTGTGTATGCATATATTTAAGTGACACATATAAATTAGAAATCATGAATATTCAATATCAAAAGGTATTTAAACTTAGAATCAACATGCATTCTTGTAAAAAAAAATTACTCAATGAGAAAGTTAAATTTTAGCATCAAAATATTTACAATTAATTGAATTAGACATTTGTTAACATATGATAAATTTGATAACTTTTATAATATTTTTTTAAAAAAATGCTAAAAATAGTTTTTTTATTAAACAATGACGTAAAAACTTTAACATTGGCAATATATATCTGCTAAACTCTTAAATTTGAATTAAATTAACTTATTAGAGAAGAGAAAAGAAAAAGTACCACTAGGGGAAGGAGGGGGTTGCCTTATTGGAAGTTGTTGCAATTGAGGTGGTGGACGATAAGCAGAGAAAGAGCCTTCCATGGGTGTGGGGTAGTATAGATAGGAGGGTCCAGCTGGTAAGCGATGTGGTTGGGTTGAAGAGAATGTGCCCCTTGGTGCTTGCACAGAAAGGCCATAGTAATAAGGGGAACCCATGGTGGAAGATGATGGTCCATAGAGTTGTTGGTGGTAGTATTGTGGTTGCTGAATTTGTGGGTTATACATCGTGGCCTGTGCTCAACACAAAACATTGCACAATCAATCATTAAACCGATGTTATACAACTGTTCTCCATTATTAGTAACCAACCCTGACATCATTAAAGAAAAATTACATGTTCTAATTAATTGATTGATTGGAGGGAGGAGAAAAAAAATTATGCTTACTTGGTGGTACCCATAATCAGGGGTGTAGGTAGGGTAGCTGCAAAGAGAGTTAAAACCAATTTAATCACTAAGCAAATATGGAAGGAAAATACATTAATATTGCAGTGGTGCATTTGTTTCTTTGAGAAGCAATGACTCAAAATGGAAGACTCCTATTGTTGTGGACTGACACTGAACTTAATATAATGTATGATTTTTTTTTCTCTCAGTAATAAATTAAATAAGTGAGGAAAAAAGAGATTAATATCATGAGCTTTAGTTGTCATGTGGGACCCCCAAATTGATCAATGTGTAATGAGAATTAGTACTTGATTTGTGATATGGTATGATATGATATGGTGTGCAATGCAAGGTCCTTAAGTTTGAATTAGTTATGAGTGATTCAGTGATAGGGGTCCTTTTTGTGGCTCAGGCATTATGAACACGTTGTTCCCCCCATCAAGCAGAAAAAGGAAGGAATAAAGCAATATATATAAAGAATGGTCAAGGTGGCATCCAATGATATGAAATTTTGCACGCACATAAAAGTATAAACTATGCAGTCCGGTTGCAACTGTCATGTTTGGAGTTTAAGGAAGGAAATTTCTGACAGAACGTATAAAGAAATATCAACTATATATGATAATTGGTAGAAGTTTCTAGGCGATTCAACAAGTTGAATGACCCCTTCAAAATCTTGTTTTATTATTTTGCAATAATATCTTTAGCTTTACGGTAAATAGACAAAATATCTACATAGTAAAATTTAATATCCTACAATATTGTATAAACCTAGCGGAGAAAAGATTCGGCTGTTGATAAATCACATTCTAATAAACATAATTAACTTAAAAAAAATATGGTAATTTTTTTTTTTGTACGATAGAAGAAAAAAAGTTGAAACAACTGATAGAAAGAACAAAGCATAAAAGTTGTAAATAGAAACAAATAAAGTAACACCGTTTATATTCTAGACTTCTTTGTATTAGATTTCTGCTGTTCCATTGTATACAGAACTAAATTTTATATACTGTGCCTTCTACAGCCCTCAGAAAATGAGCATATTTTGAAGGGGGGGGGGGGGGGAACGTAAATATAAGAGTAATTTCCACTCTGTTTTTGTTTATACGTTCATCATATTTTAAGAGTACTTTTTAATTTACCAACTAATACACCTCATAAGACAACAATAACATTGCTGGTGAGAAAATGACTTGATGGTACAGGACATGCAAAAGTACCGAGAGCTGAGGGATTTTATTATGTACAAGATTATAAAACAAATTTATTAACGCAGGACCACTAATATATGACACAAAAAAAAAAAAATTACATGCATTGCCACGGATTAAATATTCATTGATCTGTACCTATTGCTACCAACATTTCTACTATTACCATAATTGTATAAATCAATTACATAAGTTACAAAAGTAATGTTTCTCATCGATAGGTAAAATCTAAGGGTACCCTATCTTCTTAGGCCTTCTTTAATTTATGACATTAATAACTCAACAATTTCACTCACACTCCTCCTCCTTATTGCACAAAAATAAAACACAGTGAAACCTAACCTCCACATCTCTATTTTTCCCGTGTAAAGTTGGAGAGGGTAAAAATATAGTTTTATTGTATTCTTTCAAGTTTTAACATGCAAAAAAGTTCGAATTACGACATAAATCAGGTAATATTATTTGTCTTTTTAAATCGTGTTATATGTGTAAAATATCAATAATTAATATCTATTAGAGATTTTTCTACTTATCACATTTTTTAATGTAATAAATATTTTTTGTTTTTACTGTATATACACGTTCATGTATAAATATGCAATGTAGTGGTTGATCAACAACTCATAAGAAAGGAGGAAATGCAATTGATTAAGCTTTATGGGGGGTAGTGGTTAAAAAAAAAAAAAAAAAGATGAAGGAAATGCACATGATGGTTGTTGAAAGTTTGGCCTTGTGTGTACTTTTAATGGTGATATGATACGTGAGGATTTTCACGCTGTCACCAAGACCTACTGTAATTGGGGGGAAGCAGTCAAGCGACATATGTAGAGAGCAATGTGTGCGTCTATATGCAGTTCTCAATTAATGCCATGGACCAGTTACCCTTTGACTGTGAGTGACAGACATGGGTAATAATAAATGCCCACAGTAAATGAACAAAGCTAACTCACTCACTCACTCACTTACCCATATGGCGGGTATACTAGCGGCGGTGGTGGAGGCGCCAGTGCCGGTGGTGGTCCTGCCGCCGGCACTCCACCGTACGACGCTGCTGTCGTCCCTGTTGCTCCTCCTCCTTGGAATGTACCTCTTCCTACATTACCACCCCACAAGACACAACCTCAAATTTGATCAAGGAATTAACAAAACATTATGTTACATTCACTATATACATATATCCTAAGTTTAATCATATAACGTACTACCTTTCGTTCCTATTTATAAGAAAAGAACGGAGGTAGTATGATGATAATGATTTTGTTTATAACATTGTGAGATACAAAATGCAAATAAAAGAAAAGAAAGTGAAATTAATTAACCTCTAGGTGGTGATGGTCTAGGTCTTCCTAGAGAAGCAATGTTACAATTTGCTCTTCTTCCATCAATAACTGGGTTTGGATCGGCACATGCCCTTCTAGCTGATTCTGGATCACGGAATGTTACCTGTTGTTCATTGTGTTTATAAAGGGACACGTTTTGTGTGTAATGAGGATCATATCAAACAACACAACACACGTTGCAGTGAAAAAAGAATCAAAGGCAAAGTAAAGTGTGTGTGTGTGTGTGTGTGTGTGTGTGTGTGTGAGAGAGAGAGAGAGAGAGAGAGAGAGAGAGAGAGAGAGAGAGATAAACAACATACGAATCCGTAGCCTTTAGATTTTCCTGTGTTCTTAACATTGATAATGACAGCTTCAAGAATGTCGCCAAACTGCTCAAAATATTTGCGCATTTCTTCGGTTGGAGTCTCCCAAGCTAGGCCTCCAACGAAGACCTTAGTGAACGTTGTGTCTCCGAACTGTGATCGGTAATGTGGGTAAGCCATGGTGTCTCAAAGGAAGAAATAATAAAGGGTGTCCTTCTTCATGCATGAAAAAAAGCTAGTTCAGCTCCAAAGTGTGTGTGTGTGTGTGTGTGTGTTTCCTTGTTTCTTCTGATCTCTAGTTATTCATGAGTTGTCTCTGCCATTTTCTTCTTCTTCTTGTGCCTTGTAGTTGTAATTCTCCTCCTCCACCATTCAACAACACCCACTTCTTCTTCTTACGACAGAGGAATCATTGAATTTGAAGAGAGGGGCTAATAAGGGGAAAAGGGTGGTGGTGGGTATGGTTTATGACGGTGTGGTATCGTTATTATTCGATGGTTGTTTGTGACAGAGAAGTTGGTTAATTAAAACAAAGAAAGGAAAATAAAAGGGGGGTTGTTAATTTTATAATATAAAATATACTATTATTATTATTTTAAGAGAAAAAGAAAAAAGGGAGTGAGAAAAAGGATGGTGGAGGAGGGGAGGAGGAGAGAGAAAGGGATCTGACAGCTGCAAACTCTAATTTGCTGGCCAAAGAGAGAAAGAAGAGAGGGTTGTGGGCTTCGTAGTATTTCACAAGAAGTGACAGCTGCGTTACTATCTCACTTGAAGTGTTTCCCCTCTGTCTCTGCATTAATATACTCTCCCACCATCCAATCAATTTTTCTGTTTTGACTTAAACTAGTCTTTTTTCCTTGTCCTTCTCCTTCTCACCCCCCATTTCTCATTCCCTAACACATTACATCCCAACCTAGCCTATGTTTATTTTAAACAAGCATATTATTCTCTTGTTTGAAAAAACAAAATGATTATCCATGCTAAGAAACAAAAGGGTAGGAAGGTCAAGTCTCGATAATAATGTCACAAATTAAGGTTTGAATTTTAGTTAAAAGAAATGTCTATGTTAAATGTATGATAATATTTTATTTTTGCTAATTAAAATGTTTGAATGGGAAAACACTCCTGATATTATTGAGTACGATGCTAATGACATGTTGTATTTGTATTATTGTGGTGCTGCCAACAGAAGTTCACATAGAAGATTATTGCATAGGCCGAACTATAAGTAATTTCATCCAACTGTAATCACTCAACTAATCCTTACTCCTTAAGCGTTAAAGGATCTTCTTGAAGATGGGTTTCCCACTAAACAGAAAAAGTGGTGTTAAAGGAATTCAAATATTAATACACACTCATGGAAAAGATGAAAGTTTATTCTAAATACTTAACCACTTTTTTTTTCTGACAATGCTTAACAACTTATACCAACATGCATCAACTAATGTGTGATGGTATTTCAAACAGTATTGTTTAAAATAGAACAAAAGGATAACTGTGAAAAAAATGTTTATCCATGCTAAGAAACAAAAGGGTACAAAAGGCAACCCCTAACAATTACTTCATAAATTAAGGTTTGAATTTTTATTAAGAAAAATGTTTATATTTAATGTCTATTTTGAATAGGATTATCTTAATTAAAAAAACATAAGGATATATAATTGTAAAAATATTAGTTTTCCAACAACAAAAGATACGAACCCTCTGATCATGATCAGATGCTTCTTTTTACATGAAAAGAAGAAGTTGTGAAATGTATATAATAAGTAAGAAAGGGTGCGTGCTGTAGTTGGCAGCTTTGGTTTACACATGGAATGAAGCAGCTGAAATTTTTACTCAGTCAGCTTCCTTTTTACAAGGTGTTTGTGGCAGCGAAAGTTATGCGCATATAATATATAATGTACAAGGTAAAAACAGTAATTTAATTTTCAATTTGACCTGCCTTTTGTTGGTTAATTATATTTGATCATAGATCATGTGCTGGGGTAATTAACTGGACCAATCATGGTTACACCTTTTTTTCTTTATGTTGGGACCAAAGTATATCCCACATGACCCCAAATCCGCTAATCATAGGCTATCACACAGCAAATCAATCAAAATGAATGGGAACAGTTACAGTTTGGTTTGAAAGAAAGGATATACTTTTGCTCTTTATTTATTCATTTAACTATTTATTTAATTTTTGGTTGAAACTTGGAGTTGTTCGATCTATTATTGCTGGATAGGAAGTCATGTTCAAGGAAGCCATTATGCGGCTACGATGAAAACAAAATTAAAGACTGTTACGAGCTATAATATAGTTCCATCACCATCGTATCATTCCCTCATCAATCGCATCATTAGCAGTTGTTAATATCAAGCAAATATCCGTCTTATTTTATCACTAATGGTAGATCATTATCTTGTCCACACGCCACAACACAAAGTCACACCTCTCCTGGCACCCAATTAACAAGTGTATTCAATTCAAGTATGATTTTATTTTATGTTATTTTATTTAATTCCCCCACCCCTCCTAAAGTCTTAGTTGGATCATACATGTTTGGCACTCCCCTTTTGCTTTTGTTATAGGGGTTGGCATTAATGACTATATATAATATTTATAGAATATAATATGATTGATAAATAATTTTATTTTTTAAAGTCTAAGTCGAACTATATAAGAAAAAAATTATTAAAAGAGATCATTTTCTTAAATGAGTATTAATATTCGAGATATTAGTCTTTGACTCTTAATTTAAAAATATCTTAATTCATCCAAAAAAATTAGATAATTAAATGTAAAGTATTTATTGATTTGTTAATGATGATTAATATCAATAGAAGAATTTGACTGACTATCTTTAATAAATATTTTTCCTCAAATCATCATGACAATTAATCTCTGTCAAATAATCTAATTAATCATTTTAAGTAAGATTTTTCATCTTAAATACAATTTTTTTCATTTATGATATTCGAATTTAAAACATTGTTTACAGAAACAAAATTCACTCAAACTAACAACTTATTAATCAATATCACCCAAAATGATCATACACAGTTTTTCACCATGACTTTTTGCTAGTGAGCCAAGGAAAACCATGAGCACAAGCACCCACCCCCCACAAACAACAGAGTAACAAACACATACACACACATAGAGAAAGAGAGAGGCAGAAGGAGTCATTATCTTAGCTTGTTGCCAGCGTTAGGGACGAGGAGACAGCTATAAGGACCCTGTGGTTTTTGTTATAAAAAAAAAAAAAAAACCTTGCAAAACAAACGAGTCCGTGAACTGGCAGTCCTCCCCACGTGGGGTCCTATCCGTGTTGAAGAACTACTATGAGCTGGATTTCCATCCCCTCTCTTTTATACTCAAGGGCATTTGGGACGAACCCTTTCACAACATTATTATTTATAAGCCATGACCCCCCTCCCCAACCTGGCCTAATTCATCACACCAATACCCACCAATCAATCTTCTTCATTTAAACCCTTCCATCATCACTTGTTTCCCCATATATATTGTTTTTATCGTATAAACCATGAATTCATATATGTTCTCCTCCTAATTCTATTCTTCCTTATACACTTCCACTTTATTGGGGTCTCATTTTTCATTTCTTCACTCCCAAATGATGGTTTCTTCTTTTGGCCACCATTGACTCCACATAGTGAATGCCTGAACAGGATTTTATCACTACCACAATGTTCAACTTTCAATTATTCACAATTGTCAGTTGGACTGCTACACATAATAATTATAGTTATAAATTTGACTTGGTGACAATAAAAAAATCATAAGTTTAAATTTTACGTTAACAAAATAATAATAATTAACTACTAATATTTATCGATAAAAAAATAATAATTATAAATTATAAATATATATTTATCCTATTCTATTCTCTCCCCTTTCATTGTCATTTTGGATCTAATGAGATTCAAACACTTAACATCGTTACCTTTTTGTCACAAACTTAGATAAAGACCTTTCGCAATCTAATCACCTAAAGATAGAAGAAGCTTCCGTAATAATTTCTAAAAATTGATTATACCTAATGACAAATTTTGCTATGATTGAGAATTCAGGTAGATATATAGAGGAGACAGGTTCCGATTAGTAGAATTTGTGAGGGTGGGAAGTTGGAAATGCTCCTAGCAATTGGGGTTCTCATTTCCATGATTGCAACTGTATAACCAACAAATGTAGAGAGAGGGTTTTAAATTATTGCAAAGTTATTATTTTGTTGCACAACTCAATTCAACCTCACACAGGCCCAAGCTTGTCCCTTAATGCACAATAACTTATATAGTATAGTGCTGCAACATCAACATCATAATGCAATTTTAAATGAATAGCGGGGGATCCAGATATATTTGATGTGTCTCAATCTCATTTTCCTATGAAAAACAAAAATTAATACAGAACTGTATGGGAAATTGGACTGTAAAAATCTACCCTCTTGTATGTCTTTGGTCATCAAATATATATATATATATATATATATATATATATATATATATATGAAGATGTGTGGAAGTTGTTCTTGGCAGTTGTTAAACCATATTCTAAACAGTTATTCTTGGAAATTTTAAAACCATTGTAAACAATTTTCCTTGTTCTTTTAATTGGCAGACCAAAAGTAAAAAGAAATAAATGAAAGCTTGAATTATTGAGACATCATCCACGTTACCAACTTACAATCTCAAATGAACTGAGGCTGGCTAATAGTCCTAGCTAGTCCCCAAAGATGTTATGTACAACTTTTCTAGCCCGAAAAGGAAAAGGCCAGGGGCAAGAAAAAAAGATGTCATATACTTCCAGATTTACTTATATACAGTTGTTCCTCACCGAGTATGATGATGTATTTTTTATAATTAAAGCAATTATCATTCTATGAGAAGCTCAATATGAAATGGACCAAATCAATTAACTAGCTCTTCTTACCAAACTAAAAAAGAAATTCATTGTGGTTTGTTTCGGAGCTTTTGCAATTGAACTCAAGTCCACCTTATGTGAAGATGTGATTTATAGATAAATTTAGGATGTTACACATTACGTGACAACACAAAAGAGAGATGTGAGAAGAAGAAAGGATATGTTACACATATTAAGTGAGAACACAATAGAGAGTTGTGAGAAGAAGATGACAATTCAATTACCTGCAAGGAAAATTTTATTCCCATTTGGTAGTGTGAAGTTTGGGAAAATCGGCTGCATCATATGCCATCCACTTCATAATCAAACCAAAATTGATTCTGAATCAAAATTTAGTGTCATATGTACATATTAGCTTTTTGTGGGCATGATTGATTTCAAAAAAATATAAGTATATATTTGTTTATATTATGATTAATAATTACAAAATTAGTATTTAGTTTTTACTTTGTTTTCGAGAATTTGTTCGGTAAATAATGGAAACAACGAATAAATTTTCTCTGCATGCAATAGTTATTTTAAATTTAGATAAAATTTAAAAAATTAATTAAAACACCCACATACATATGTGAATATAAATTATTTTTTATAATTTTAAGATATTCTTTATTGTTTAAATTTATCTTTTTAATTTATTTTTTATAATAAAATAAAATATTTATTTATTTTTACAATAAATTTTTTATAAAATATTTATTGTAAAAATAAATAAATATTTTATTTTATTATAAAAAATAAATTAAAAAGATAAATTTAAACAATAAATAATATCTGAATAATATAAAAAATAATTTAAGATATAGGATGTTTGGTGTAGACAAAGTCATGTGGCGCATTGAAAATAGATTAAAAAGAAGTCTTCTCTCAGTGATATGGCACATATGAAAAGAAAAGGTAGATGAGAAAGTTAATCACTTTAAAGAGTGGTGAATTGAAAGTTGAAAGTTGAGAAATTTTAATATATAGGAATTAATATTTTGGCAATTTAATGATTATTATATAATTTTTAAACGCAAAAAATAAAGTTAAAATAATATGCTATATTGTAATTATTAGTACGAAAAAACATGCAAAAGTTTTTTTATATAAAAAAAAAAAAGACAAATAGTCTCTAAAATATTTTTTATTGTTCTGTTAGCTTTTAGTTATTTTCAGGAGTTGTGTTCGATGCCAAGTCTCGAACCTGACTTGCCATTTTGAGGTTAAGTTTTTTTCAGGTGTAAAAATGTTATATGATAACGTAGACTGAGAATAATTTCTGAACATAATTCTAGTGTACATGCGTGAAAAAAGTTTTGGTTATGGAAGAGAATGTAACCATGACCTAATTAAGAAAATAAATAGAAGCCTACGAATCTAATTGAAAAACAAAGTTATTTAGAGACGTAATTAAGAATTGTCAAAATAGTTAAAGAATCTGCTGATTAATTTAACTTATTTTTAACAAATACATTATTCGAAATGAGAGATTCACTTTAGATAATAAAATAAAATATTATTATCTATACGTGTATTTAATTATAATCTTAACTACTATTTTTTATATAAAAAAGCTCTAGTTTTTCACATCTTCATGGTATTGTCGGTGAATATGTGAAAACAAACTCAATTTAATTTGTAATTAGAATTTAATAATTATGTATTATCAATATAAAAAAATTATACTGTCAATTAATTAGAAATCATCATTTATATAAATTTATTATTTATAATATAAAATAATTTATTATTAAATTGAATGATATTATTAATGTATAACCTATTTTTATTTTTATTTTTATTTTTGTGAAGTTAAACATAATTTCGATTTCTTTTTTTTGGGTGGGGGGCTGCATTTAGAAGAGAGGATGCCGATGGTCCATAAAGTGAACTGTTGAAGATGCGAGCTTTTGATTTGATTTAAGGGCCCAACTAGTTAGATCATTTTTACTTTTCTCTTCTTTTATTTTTTCTGGCCAGAATAAATTGGGATCCTGAACTGATGTCCCTTCCTACGCCCAAAAACATTTTAAAGTGGGCATGCCTACAAAGTAAGAATTGGGTAGGTCGGCAAAAAAATTAAAATAATGCATTTTTAATAAAAAATTACCAAAATATGGCATTTTGAAAACTAAATACGGATCTATTGTTGTTAAATACGTCTGGACAAAGCGTGTTGAATCACGTCCAGCATGGACGTGTTCAATCACGTCCAGCCATGGCGTAACTAGACCCCAATCACGTCCTGTGTGGACTTGACCCAACTCCATTTACGTCCCACACGGACGTGACCCAGCACTTATTCTTTTTTTCCTCATATTGGCTGTACGGCTAGAATTGAATTCCACCACTTTCTCTAAAAACTGAGAAGAATGTAGAAAGTGCAATCAAAGACCCACCTTCTCTGTCCTGTCTCAGTCAATTTGCAAACCAATTTGTTTGTATCCCTGTTATGGTGGACATTGTTTTCGTCGTTTGCTACTTTTAATTAATTTGCAAAATGTTTCTTCTTATCTTTTT
>PYAF01003659.1:377121-392386 GCA_007407185.1 Glycine tomentella
CCGGACATGCAGAGGCACTATAAGTATAGCCGGGCTTGCATAGGGGTTGCTGTATAGTCGGACTCAGACTTGCCGAGGTGATTACATCGGTGCCGGGTATAGCATACGGGATGGCCGGTCATGCATGCATGGTTGCCGAGATGGCTTTGCATTCTACGTGAAATTACCTGGAGTGCAGGGATGTGTATTTTTTTTGTGTGCGTGTGAAATTATGAATGATTCTTTCCTCTGTCATTTATTTGTTGTAAATAAATTATTTTAGTAATTTTAATAGTTTTTATTTTTTTTTTAAAATGTTAACTTCTAATTTTTTATATTTTTCCACTTTTATTCTTTATATATTTATTCATTTTTTTACATTTTTAAAATAAATTATAATTTTTTTTATTTTTCTATCATTTTAAATTTTTTAAGTTATTACAAATAAACACTTATAATTTAATAAATTAATTTTCAACTTCTAACTATCAACTTATAATTACCAATTAGTTCTTTAATTTTTAATTAACGTTCAGTTAACTTTTCAAGTTAATTTTGTAAAATATAATCTTAATAATAAAGTATTGTATACCACTCTTGGAGCAATTGGCTTTCTTCCTACAAAAAGATAAGAAGAAACATTTTGCAAATTAATTAAAAGTAGCAAACGACGAAAACAATGTCCACCATAATAGGGATACAAACAAATTGGTTTGCAAATTGACTGAGACAGGACAGAGAAGGTGGGTCTTTGATTGCACTTTCTACATTCTTCTCAGTTTTTAGAGAAAGTGGTGGAATTCAATTCTAGTCGTACAGTCCATATGAGGAAAAAAGAATAAGTGCTGGGTCACGTCCGTGTGGGACGTAAATGGAGTTGGGTCACGTCCACACAGGATGTGATTGGGGTCTAGTTACGCCATGGCTGAACGTGATTGAACACGTCCATGCTGGACGTGATTCAACACGCTTTGTCCAGACGTATTTAACAGCAGTAGATCCGTATTTAGTTTTCAAAATGCTATATTTTGGTAATTTTTTATTAAAAACGTATTATTTTAATTTTTTTGCCGGGTAGGTCACATTGTTCTTGGGCTAATAGCAGTGCCTTATGCGCTGTCCATTTTACACACTAAAATAACTCAACACAATAATAAAATAATAATAAAGATGCAAGTCAGAAACAAAAAACTTTAAATTAAAATCGGACAAGTTAATTATTTTTTTCAGTCAATTATTTATTGCAAGAATAATATTACCAATAATGATCAATTTAACAATATGGGGTGGTGGCGCAGTTGGCTAGCGCGTAGGTCTCATAGCTTCTGAGTTATCCTGAGGTCGAGAGTTCGAGCCTCTCTCACCCCAATTTATTATTTTTAATTTTTTTTTTCGTTCAATTTAAGGTTATCGATTTGAGTAATGTCATATACTGTACTCAATAATACTATACTGGGCGTAAAAAAACGTGCTTACAGATTATCTAAAAAGTCGTCCATATATTACCACCAAATTCTCGACTTGTCACATAGCGTGTAAGATTTTAATTTTCGTAACATGTACAATGGCCCATGAATTTTCAGTATCTGAGGCTACATTTGCACACTCTTTGGGTCACGCACTCACACTATTTAGAATTTAGCAGCAACTAAAGTCTCAATGGTAAAATTCATAATTGATAAATTTACGAAGACGACAGCAACCAACACCCCAATTGCCAACTGGCCAATTTCGTTGATGCCATATAATTGGTAAGTTGGTATCCTTGTGCAAGAAACAAATTTCTTTCATTATTATTAATTCAACTTGATTATGGGTAGAAGGGTTGACATCCAAAGTCGCAATCTATCTCTCTTTCTACACATTTGCATCGCACAAACTTTTTGACAATAATGAAAATACGCCAAAATTTAAGGCCAGATTTTTTATTAACATCAATGAAAGCATCACTGCAGTTCAGAGAATTTGGTCCTTATAATTATCTAATTTGAGATTCCAAAGTAAACTCGTCAACTGCTGACACAAAGTTTGGAAAACATTATAAATCCAACCTGTCAAAACAATTAATGAAACAAATTCCACTTTATTTAATAGATTATAATTAGTATTAAAATTTAAAACTAATTTAAGGATGAGATCTCTTTCTAATGATTTCTTTTTAAAAAAATGAAGAGGATATTTTTTCTGATATAATAATTACGGGGTTAAGCCTTTTTTTATCAGTTTGATCTTCTTTTTTTTCAGATTTTTTTTTTATAAAATTAGAGCAACTGTCGACCTGAAAACATAAGCATCTCAACTATGTTGACACCCTTTTGAGAACCCAAAGCAAATCACTCCAAATATCACTAAAAAAGATATCAGAATAAAATGGAAAGACTAGGCCAAGACTCATATGATTAGCTATAGTATCTGCAAAAAAAAATTATATGAGGGAAGGAAAACTATATGGTTCTATTTACAAAAGAATAATTCATGCACAAAAGTTTTTTTTTAACAGAAATTAGTTTGATCTTAGTGGCTTAAATAATTGTGATTATACCTTTGATAATATACTTCTGACATTGATTATAACTTTGGCTTAATAGGGACGAATCTAAAAGAGGATTTTTTTTTACATAATTATTTAAATATGTAAGTTCTAGCAAATAATTATTTAATAAATAATAAGTTTAAAAATATTTATTATTAATTTTGTGAATAAAATTAGAGATATGATCTACAGATAGAAAATTTTAAAGCAAATATTAATTTAAAAACATATTTTTCTTATAAATTTCTCTTTATTAATTTTTTTTTAATTTTAACTTTAATATTTCTCTCATATATACACACACAAAAATCTTAAAAGAGGGAGGACCAAGGCCCCTGCTTGCCCCCCTTTGGATCCATCTTGCTTGATTATCCTTCATGGACATTCAGATGAGTAACACTTTAATGCTAAGTTTGGTAGAGACAAAATAGTGTGAATGGACGCAGGATAAAAGGCACGCAGCATGTTTATTACAATAGATCGACAAGAGAAACAAATTTTAAAGTAGTGGGAATAGTAGACCATGGGTTTGCAATGACTTTTGCATTATTTTCTCTTTCTTATTAGTGACCTTGCGACTCAATAATAATAAAAGTATAAAAGTATTTTTATAACTTTATAATATCATTTCTACTTTATTTCTTAAAAAAAGTATACTTTTTGTTATGAAACATGACTAAGAAAGAAAACAAAATGCTATATGATTAAATGAGCATAAGTAATTACATCATGCCTACTTCAAGCTATTTATAAGCATTATTCAAAGAACAGCTAATTAAACAATAACTAAATATCAATCACTAATAATTAATCTTCAACTAAGGGTGTATTTAGTTCAGTTTTTTTTAACTTAAAAGTTACTTTTAATAACTTTTAAAAAAATAGAAGTTTTGGTCAGTTTTTTAAATAATATTCTTGAAAAAAATTGGTGAAAAAAGAAATTTCCTTATGCTTCTAGTTCTAGTAGAGGCCCAAAGAGCCCAAGTCCAACAGTATAACTTAAAAATGAAGTATGTAACCACGTGAGAGATTGTTATGCATAATTGTCTATTTAAGATAGCAAGGGTAGTTTTTAAGTGGGATTCTAATGTATTTGCATAGTAATTAGGAAGTAACAATAATGGGAAATGATACAAATTATTTTTTATTTTAAATATTTCATCAATACCTCTCATTTTTCGTTATCTTTATCTTTCTATCACATCATAATTTTTATCATATCTATTTTATTTTTTTAGGAATAACACATTAGATATCTATTAAACATATTTCAAAAATAATATACGGGGACAGAATTCCAATTACGGTTCTGCCTTAAAAAGCTTCGCTTAAGTTCATTATTTAAAAATTACTTATTTTAGTTTACCCAGAAAAAAAAAAACTACTTATTTTAATATTTTTTAAAATAACTACATATTGTTTGAATTAATTTTTTTATATGGGCCCAATCTCTTCTTTTTTAAGGAGAAAAAAAAAAGCAATTAAATTGGGTAAAACACACTCAAACAATATCTACTAACATGAGCTTTCTTTGAATATTTTTCTAACTTAATCTGACTTCGGTTGATATTCCTAAAAGCAGTCTTTTGGGGGCATTTTATAATCCTACCATAAATTTTATATTCCTGAATGTCTACTAGCATGCGTTGGACATTTTAAATTTAAACCATACAAAAGAGATGTGCTAATGCATAAATATGGTGGGTGGAAATTAATTGACCTTTGAATTCGACCACAGTCAAAGAAGAATCTATAACTAATTTCAGAGTTTGGCAGATTTAATTATCCATATTATCAAAAAATGATAATATCTCTGTTGGAATGTTACCTACCCAATTAAATTTAATCTTTGTTGAATTTCTATACCAAATGAATAGTATGAATCCCTTAAAATTATTTTCTGAATTCAACTAAAGTATTAGTACACTTGATCACCCAAAAAATAGTATTGTACACTTTAAAGAATAGAGTATAATTACAATTGTTGACCAAAATATTAACAGATTGCAAATTCACATTAAAACATGTGTCACCACAAATGAGCTATAGGTTTCTATCAATTTTTAATTTTAAATGGATATGTGGGGTTATTTGGTTTGAGAAATAATTACACTAATAATATTTTCAATTAGAAAAATGGGACCTTCTAAACAAAATTAGAAAAATGAGAGAGGAAGTTCTATAGATAAATGGCTGATTACTAATTCTGGAAGGGCCAAAATTAAATTCAAGCATAGGAAAAAAGATTGTATTGGAATTCTAGAAGGTGGGAAAATTTAATATGGGAGTGGCCCCTTTAACGTCTGAAAAATCATCTAATACATGGTATTTAGTTAGGAAAGGCTACCATATGCAACTGTCAGAGTGAGTTTTAGCTTTTTGTTCTATGTTCTTGCCCTGTTGGGTCCTTAAAATTAATCCAAGAGAGAATGAACTGAAAGTTTGCAGGTTTACAAGAGTACACCATGTACAGACTATGAAAATGCAATATATTTTTTCAAAAGATGTGTTAGTATACATTTTCCTGTCACGTTGTTTTTAATATGATATTTATTATTGAATAAAGTTTATTAAAAATACAAAATTATTAGTAGAGCTTATTAAATAAAAAATGTGACATATAAAATTTATAATTTTCAATAAATTTCATCAATAAGTAAAAATATATTTAAAATAGTTTTTAGTATACTTTTTTAAGAAAAAATCATTATTTGTTTCCCATGCTTCTTAATGAGCATGCATTTATGGACCCATTCTTCCTTGATGCATGCAAAACTTGATGACTCACATTAGTCCCCATTGTGGACGCACAATTTAATGTAGCGTTGAGTTTTGTGATTCATTATGACATACAACAACATATGAATCATATGGTTTGATCCAAAGATGGAGATTACAGCAAATAACTAGCCATCTCTCTCTCTCTCTCTCTCTCTCTCTCTGTCGGTCACATTCTCCAGAATTTCTCAGTTAACACTATGGCTCATTAAAGAGAAAAATATTTATTATAAAAATCATATAAAAATTTTAAAAAAAATCATGGGCATTAAATTTAGCACATCCCAAAAATTTTTAATTTTTTAACCAATACTCACTACAAACACACTTATTAGCATTTATCTTTGTTGAAAGTTCTAATGTTGTTTAGGGTATTATTTGGACCTTCTAAAGTTAGGTTCGAGGGTAAAACAAAAAATATATTTCTTCTATTCTTATTAAGATTCAATTTTGAAATAATTATTATTCTTTTATAAGATTCAATTTTCAATATTTTTTTTATTAATTATTTTTAGACTATATATTAACAAATCATTAGAAGAGAGAAGAATTAATAATAAGGATATTTTATAATAAAAAATTAAGACCAATTTATTATTGTCAATTAAATTAACTATTTTTCTTAATCTTAATAAATTATATAATTGGATCTTATATATAGAAATAAAGAAAATATAAATTCTTTTTTAATTTTAAAAGTATGTTTGACTTTGACATTCTTCAACAAATTTTCAATGGTTATCTAAACATAGCTCTAGTGTATTTGGCTTGATAAGGATCCTGCTTACAGAAACTCAAATTTTACAAAATACTATTGTTCCTAAATTCACGATTCTTCCCGTGTGAAATTTTCTTTAGTCTAAAGACCCAGAGCTATAATTATTGCAAGTAACAACTTTTTTTTAATACCAAATTTTAACATAACTGACTCAAAATCATTGATTAAGCAAGAATAATTTTGCCACAATTTATCTACACTCTATACGGTCTCAATACACCAAAAAACAATCTACACACTCTATACTTATGAGTAGAGGAATCTAAAACCTTTTTTTTATCGAAAATAATTTATTTTGAATATAAGATTCACAAAAATATAGTATTCAAAAGTAATTTTACAACTCATTAGTAGAAATAAAATCAATTCTTTTGAACTTATTTTTAAAATATCACTCTTAAAAAAAATTAATTTTTTTTATTAATTGTTCAAAATCATTTACTTCAATATCAATTCTTTCAAATTAATCATACTAAAATATAAAATGCTTCCATATTTTGAGAGGCCCTGGATTAAGACTAATGTCTGAAAACCATCAAATCAATTAATTACAATTAGTGATCGTTAAGCCCGTCACATGCAAATATGCAATGCTGGGACCTAGTGCTATTTGCTAACCAAATTAAGCTGACATATCATGTTTGTTTCTCGTGCAATGATTCATTTGTTGAACAACGACACACGCAACTCTTATAGTGACGTTTACAAAGCATCACTCTCTTGAGTAATGGAAGTAGTTGAAGGAATTGTTGCTTAAGATTATGTGTTGCCGTGGAAGTGAATGAATCTAAAGGGCAAGGTGGCCTTGTGTTTGTGTCAATTGTGTGTGGCCACCATTTCGGCAAGCAATAAATGAAATTGATCCACATGTAGTTTTTTTTTTGTTTTTTTTTTTAAAAGATCCACACACTATTAGAAAGAATGTTTTCAACATCGCTATTTTAATATCGATTTTTATCAAAAATCGATGTTAACAAAAGGACGGTGACATTTTTGTAAAAAAATTGATTTTTGTAAAAATCGATATTGTGTTTTTCCTTTTATTGAATTTGTCTCCCCGTCTTCTTTGACCCACTCACTCTCACTCTCATCTCAATGTAGCTCTCACTTTCTTGTTGTCCCTTAGCTTTGCAGTGTTGAAACAATTTTGTTTATGGGTTGCGTAACCTTGACTGTCGCACCGACTTCGCGGAGGTGTGCCTCTATGACGACATTGTGCTCCACTACGTTAGCTACAAGGACGTCGTGTTGCAGGTGTCACGCATATTCATCGCGGTAATTCCTGCCAGGATTCGAGACCAAACCAAACCCCTCACATTACATAAAGCCAACCATCCAATCCAAACTCAGTTCCCTCATTCTATAACCAAACCATGTCGCTCAGGCCAAATGTCAGAATCGAGGTTCACCGCAACCATTACAAGGTTGTCATTGACTCCGACGAGGGCCGCCAGAGAAGAGAGGACAACATGGTCGAGATCTGCAATAGCAAGCGCGAAGAGAGTTTGCTCAAGAAGCATCGTGAAGGCCTCCAAGCTCAACAGCAGTTTCCCGCTCCTTTTTAGAACTCCATCGTTGACGAAAAGGTACATTCTCGCTTCCTCTTCTTCTTACTTCTTATTTTATTCTCTGTTTTCATTGTTTCGGTGCGTATTAGGGTTCGATCGCATGGTTTGCTAGGTTTTTGGATGTTAGTTATTGTGATGGTGGTTCATTTTAGGAACGTTTTTTACAGTTATTTATGTTTATTGTTGCAATTAGAGAGTCTTCCTGCAATAGTTGCTAGAGTTTGGTTGAATGATAATAGTCTTCAACTTGAAGCCACCACACAATTTACCAAGCTACTTTCGATTGGTAATTGTGATTTTTGAATAACAAGTAACTATAATTTCGTAATTCCCCAGGCTTATTTTAGGCTTCATTTCAACCTTGAGGGATTCAACATGGCACCTTTGGTATTGTTGACTGCACAAAACTTGGGTTCAGCAATGGTAGATGTTGTTGTTGATGCAATGATAGCTGAGGCAATAAGATATGAATGATATGTTTGCATCATAAGTTCCTAATTCTCATTTTCAACAGACAAACTTCATATTGAATAGTATTACTGTTACTGCACACACATAAGAGAAATGCAAAAACACAGAACATCAAAATTGTAGTTTAATTTTTTTGGGCTTATTTGCAATTTTTCAATCTTTAATAAGGATGGAGAATAAAAGCAAATATTGTGTATTCAATGGTGTGAATGCTAATTCTTGATCATTGAAGAGCAATGAAAATTTGAAAAAGAATGGGGAATGAGTCAAAGTAATATGACTTCTAAATATCAAACAATTTCCTTCTGTTATTCTTTTTAGGTTTTACTTGTGGAATCCTTTCTAATTGTTTGCTTTCCTGTTCAAGTTTTCATTTACTAGACATTGTGAAATATTTTTTATTCATTTGGCACAAGTTAATTTTTTGTTTTCATTTGATACTATCATGTCATTCGTATCACTAGACAATTGAATTCAATATAATTTGTTCTTTCTATGACATAAGAAGTTTCAATCTCTTAATATAATGGATTAACGAAGGTTGTTCCCAAGATTGGATTGGTTAATTTTGTAACTTTTGTTCATAACCTTTTAACGTATTTCAGTTATTACTTATTAGAACCATACATAAGGTTTGACCTGGAGGCAATTTCCTGTTTTTGAATTTTAATTATGGGTATCCTATATCTTGTATGTGTCTAATCTTTGGTGTGACCGTACTTTGTTCATATAACCTTTGTTGAATGCTTCTCTTAAAGTTTGTGATTAAGTACTTGCTTTGTTGGTCAAGGCATCATTTGTAGGAGATCTCTAGTCGATATCTTGGTCTTCTATGGCTTTGGGAGGAATATGTAGGAGTTTGTTAGGAGGATATTTCATTATCCAATTTACGGATATATGCTATTTTTCTTCTATTTTGTGTACTACCATGCATACAATTATTATCATGTTGTTCTGTGGAGGAAAAAATTGAAAATACCAAATCTGAACCAAAGGATTCAATTGTAAGGGATTCACATATGAATGGGAGTACCCTAGATGAAGATAGTCCTTTAACCAACAAGTCCCACAGTAGCGCAAGAGGAAGAAAGAAGGGCAAAATGAACGCATTTAATAGATTTCATTCTTTGAAAGAAGCAATTTATGATTTATGTCATGCATTTAGACTACCAATGATTTGGAAGTAACTAAAGTCATATTTAAAGTCTATGTACTGTGTAGATATCTTCAATTTTAATTGTATATTTTTAAGATTATGAATGATTCCTCATTGAAAGCATATCTCTTATTTGAGAGTTTTATTTATCTATATAGTTTGAGTAAAGCTGCATCCTGAATCCTCCTATTTCTTCCTTAAAGATGGTATTTTGGCTTCTAAACATGTTCACCCTAGTTTCTGCAACCGTCTAACTGCATAGACTTGAAAGGTTTGTTAGGTAAACTGTAGCCAATTGAAATAATTAGTTTGGCAGAAATACTAGTTTCTATTAGGGGTGTTCATCAACCAATCCAAATCGATGCAAACCGCGATGACCAAATCGAAAAATCGATAACCGAAATAATCAAAAAATCAAAAATTCGAAAAAAAAAATCGAAAATTTTCACTGGATTGAATCGATTTTCGGTTTGGCTAGTGAAAACCGATCCAATCCAAACCGATCCAATTATAAACCTTACCTTACCCTTTACCTACTTGGGCCTATTCCCCATCATAGCCCAAAAACCAAAAATCCAATATATTGCTCCTTATTTTGTCCAATGAACGTGTTTGTCCAATGAAAATTAGAAAATGGTATCTTTTTTGTCCAATGAATATGTTTGCTTATGCTAGATGCTCCTTATTTTGATAAAAATAAGTCTAATAAGTTTTATTTTTAGACTTTTTAAAAAGTCGAAAACCGATCCAATCCAAACCGAAAAAATTGGATTGGATTAGATCGGATTTGAAAAAAATTTCAAACCGAATGGATGATCAAATGACCAAACCGAAGGGATTGGATCGGATGATTTTTTGCTTCAAAACCGATCCAATCCAGACCACGAACACCCCTAGTTTCTATAGACAAAATGACGTAATCAAGTTAAAAAGCTTATATTTACAAACATCACCTTCAAAAACATTTTCTGCAATGGTTTATAACTATGAATGAATTAGTTTTGGTGAATAATTTGGTGAAAAATACTAAACATATGATATCATTTTTAGACCATATCTTTAAATTAAGTGAATTATATACAGTAATGAATGATAAAGAATATAGGAAATAGAGATTAATCTAATAACTCTACAATATCTACTGAACCTAGTAATCTGTACATGGTAACCTAAACTTATTTCTACATAAACTAATAATAAGTAATGTTACAGAACACTAATCAAAACATCTGATATATTTAAGGTTTTGATTTTTATACTCCTTCTCTGTATGTGTGCATGACTTTATCAATTGAAGCTAATTTATTTCATGCATTATGCATATGCTATAACATGGTCATTAATTACTAATAATCTTTGTCATATGTTGGTTGAGGGAAATCCTATGTCTTGGTTTTTCGGGAATTTGGCCAAAATGCCACATCTGAAGAAATTATTACCCACAATGCCACGGAGGGAAGAAAATTGGCCAGAATGCCACGGCACATATCTCGTTGCCAGCAGTAGCGAACTCCCAAGGCTGACTTGGCGCGAGCTGATTGGCAGTCAAAATTCGCTACAAATAGGAGGGAAATATGTAGTCTAATAATTCCGCCCACACCACCAGCGAATTTGGTGGATTTCTGACGCTTTGCCACATGGTAAGCCCCTATTAATTCGCTGGGGGACATTGCGTGGTACATGACATATTTTCCAGCTTTTACCAGCGAATTTAGTGCTATATATACCCCCTTTCAGCACCAACATTGGATATCACAAGCTATAGAAAATTGCATCGTTTTTACGTTCGATTTTTACAACACTCAGTATACATTGTGTTTCTTTGGTTAGTCATTTTTCAGCATCATACACTTTGGCACAATGACATTCAGGTAAATTTTTTTTTTAAATAGTGGCAGTACGATCAAAGTCTCAATCATTCTGAAATTATTGATTATTTACATATGTTTTTTTCGTAACTTGATTAACATTTAAACTTTTTTCATATTAATATTTTGTTCTGAAATATTAATTATTTATGTAGTTTTAAAATTTATATTTTTATCCTAAGTTATTGTTATATATATTTTTACTTATTTAAATTGATTATGCATATATATTTGTATAAATTTAAACATTTTTAGATATTTGTTAGCTGAATTATGTTCAAAATCATGTGATCGGTCAATTAATTCATAATTGTTTAAAACTGTGATCAGTGGTGGATGTAGGACCCTAGGTCAGTGGGGACAATTTATTTTAAAAATAAAAAAATTAATAATTATTGTTGACACAGGAAAGTTATTGCTATTTACACCTTTTTTTAAATCAGCAGACATATTCAATTATCGCACCATTTTTTTAATTTTTAGTTATTACTATTTACACTCTTATTTTACTTGGTCATTTTTCAGCCCCAATTTGGGAAAGTGAATTAGGTGACATTTTACTTCATGACACAGGGAAGTTATTCATATTTACTACACCCTTTTTTTTAAATCAGCAGCATCTTCAATTATTTTGGTTTATTAATTTTTAGTTGAAAAGATGTTGTTCTGTTATATTTGCCTTTTTTACCACAAAATGAGTAGCAATAGAAATGGTCTTATCACCATTGTGTATTATAATGGGAGTAGATATGTTGGACCTAATGGTCAAATATTTGACGGAGAGAGTAAAATGTTTCGCATGCCCCCGGGATGTAGTCATCGTGATCTAATGAAAATTATTTACAAGAAGTTAAAATTACAACGTGGACAATCTGTCTCTCGATTGACTGCTAGATGTGCATCGGGCAACCCGGTGCAGTGGGTTGGTGTGGATATTGTAGATGATGGCGATGTAGCGTTAGTTACAGACGCATGCATATCCGATGGAGAAAACCCTAGATTTATCGAATTGTATGCGGAATTAAACTGCGGTGGGCAGTCAAGCAGTCAACATTGTGTCCAACCCACTGGCTTTATTGACATTAACCGAGAGCCGCAGGTTAATGCCGAAGACAGAGATGTATCCCCATCACCACCACTACCAACCCAACAAACCCAAGAAATGTATTACGAAGATAGGGATATATCGCCCACACCACGACCACCTAGTGAAGCAGTGGAGAATGAAATGATGCCGGCCTATGACCCTTCTTGGCCTTTGGATAGTTCTGAGGACGAGGTGGATGAAGGTGTTGTTCCTGACAGTGAGTCATCAGATACTGACGTAGATGGTGATTTCGATCGTGCTTTTCCTATTCCTTCTCCAGGCATTGTCGGAATGCAACAGCAGCCTTCGGTTGTAGGTATGGATGAACATTGTTTTGCTTTTCAGTAGTATTCAAATTATTGCAGGTTTAATGAACAATGTGGTTAATGTATCATCATATAGGAGAGGAGAACGTTCCATTTTGGTCTGACATAAGACATTACACAAATATTAATTGGGCATACCCAAATCAGGAGTCCGAGGATATACAAGGAGTGCGAATACCTAACTGGCAGATGGGTCAAGAGCTATATAAGGACCAGGTGTTTGAGAGCAAGCGGGATGTTCAATTGGCAATAAAACAATACTGTATGGCCGAGCATCGCACTACGGTTGTAAAAAAAAGTGATACAAAAAGGCTTATTATGATTTGTGAAAATCATGTTGACGGTTGTCCATGGAGGATGAGAGCATATGAAAAAAAGGGTGGCACTGAATGGGTTGTTGGCATATGGAACAACCAACACACATGCGTCGGTCAGAATCTTTCTCAAGATCACAAGCAGCTTGACTCAAATTTGATATGTTCGTTGATCTTAGGTACTTAAAATACATCAAATTGAAGTTCGATTATTGCTAACATTTATTAATCTATTATTGTTTAACGAAATGCAGAAATGATTAGGGAGAATCCCAGTGTTAAAATTGGGTTAATTCAAGAAAGGATAGCAACAATGTTGGGATTTCATATATCATACAAGAAGGCATGGAAGGCAAAACAAAAAGCCATCGTTCATATTTTCGGAGATTGGGATGGGTCTTACGCGTTTCTGCCAAGGTGGTTGGGTTACATGTAAACTTTTTCTCCTGGGTCTGCATACAAGCTGGATTTGAAAGACCATTTTATTGATGGGCAAGTCGATGGAAGTGCTAAGGTGTTCAATAGGGTGTTTTGGACATTCAAACAGTGTTGCGATGCTTTCAGTTATTGTAAACCAGTTATAAGCATCGACGGAACCCATTTGTATGGGAAATACCGGGGAACAATGCTCATTGCAACATCAGTTGACGGAAACAATTATGTCGTTCCACTTGCATTTGCGATTGTTTCCTGTGAGAATATCGACAACTGGTCATGGTTTTTGGCACTCATTCGGATACACGTTACACAGAAAGAGGAAATTTGTCTTATTTCAGATCGACATGCCGGCATAATTGCTGCGGTAAACAATGTTGAACTGGGATGGCATCCACCAAGGGTGTACCATGTCTATTGCATTCGCCATTTGGCGAGTAATTTTAATCACAAGTTCAACAATGTGATATTGAAGAAACAATTGAAGAAATTAGGTATATCTGTGCATTACAGGACAATGTTTTTACACGTCGTTACTATATTCATGTTATGTGTTGATTTATACATCGTGTTTGTATATGCAGCTTATACAACCTCGCGCTTAGATTTCGATGTCGGATTACAAACATTCAAAGAATCAAGCCCTCAAATAGTAGCATGGATTGATAATATCCCAAAGGAGAAATGGAGTATAGCTTATGATGAACAGGGAAGAAGGTTTGGTCACATGACAACCAATCTTTCAGAGTGCTTTAACAAGGTACTTAAAGGAGCTAGAAGCCTTCCAATTACATCCCTTGTCCAGTTCACATACGCTCGATTAGTAGTATACCTTGTCCAACATGGTCAAGAGGCCCGTAAGGAGATGGCGAGAGGTAATCATTTCTCCAAATTAGCATGGCAAAAATATATGAGGGCGGTTGATAAATCGGCAACACACTATGTCACTTGCTTTGACTCAGTTAAGACAAGATTTGAGGTTCAAGAGACGTACAACATACGGACTCATATGGGAGGTAAAAAATGGTCGGTCTCGTTAGCTGAACGGAATTGTCAATGTGGTGAGTTCACTGCGTATAGGTTTCCGTGTAGTCATGCTATTGCAGCATGTCGATCCACACACCACGATCCCACACAATATGTAGATCCTATATATAGTGCAGCGTATCAATGTCAAGTTTATTCACCGCAGTGGTTTCCTATTGGGAATGAGGACTTCATACCACCAGCAGTACCACCCATCATTATACCAGAGCAGAGATTAAGATGTAAAAAAGGAAGGCCAAAGAGTACACGCATACACAATGAGATGGATGCGAGGGAAGGCTCGACGACTCGAACAACATGTGGCTATTGTAAGGTTGTTGGTCACAATAGGCGTAATTGCCCTTCACGCAGTCAGGACCAATGAGCAATATGGTGGTTATACTTATGTTAACCGTTTTCAGTATTTAATAAACAATACTTTTCGAATATGAGTACACTTCATTGTCCTGCTGTTGCGAAACGGCAAGTGTACCGTTCGTTTCAAGTAATAAAGTGAGAAAGTAGAGTATCGTATCCACGGGGATTGAATTTCTAATTTTATCGTAACTTATGTTCTAAGAGATTGGAAGGAAATAAATTGTTTTAAGAAGAGTAGTGTTGTGTTATGGAATTAAGCAATTAAATAAATGACAGAAATTAAAACAAGTTTAAATTGATTGTAATGCAGTTAAGAGAAATCATTGTGGTTAGAACACAATCCCCTTTGATCCCTACCTCTTTCACTTGAATTGGTTATCAATTTCAATTACTTCTGATTACTCAGAGGATGTATCTTTCCAAATTTAGTTAAATCCTAATTCCTTAGCAATTTAACCCTCTAACCCAATTAGAAATCATAATTCCTTAACTGCATTCTAACCTATATTTCTAATTATTATATGAATTATTAATTAATTTACCCTAAAAACTAAGATGTGTTAGCAGC
>PYAF01003659.1:395022-405542 GCA_007407185.1 Glycine tomentella
TGTGTTTGATGGTGCTTTTTACATCATGTCAAAAAGGCAAAATCATTTTCCACCATAAAGATGATTTGAGTTTTAATATAGTTTATGCATGTAAAATATAAATGTTTTCACAAAGATATGGCAATGCTTTGTCCTAAGACCAGTCTAATAATATAAAATCAAGTTTACAAAAAAACATTATAAAAATAAAACTTTTTTTTATCATATAGTTAACTTCTTTTCTTTAGATTAAGACAAATAATATAAATATAAAGATAACAAAGAAAAATAACATTAGGTGTTTTTATATTGATTTTCTTCATAAACAAAAACTATGTCTAGTCATTGGTTACCCACCAACATGTTCACTAGCTCAAAAGTAACTGATACAAGGAAAAAAAAACATTTCCTTTCAACTTAAGTATTGTTTAACACTTGCCTCTCAAAAAACATAACTCAAAAACTCTTTTGTCTAAGCTTATTTAGGCTATACTTACCAAAGGTGTGTAAAAATTGAATTTAATAGTTTTCATTGGTATGAAATAACAAATGCTAAGTGAGGTCTCATTTGAGGTAATTTTAGTTATAAATTTAAAAGGTTTCAAAAACAACAATCAAATTTTAGTTTTTCTCTAATTTTTAGTTTTAAAATAGACTCATTTTGAAAATTTCCTACCATTATTAAAATTAGTTTAAGGATGTATTTGTGTGATGATGACAGTAACGATAATAGTGATGACAATGATGGTGGTGGTTCCATAAGTAATGGTTGACAATGGTGGTGACAATGTCAATGGTAGTTGGAGTGGCGATGATAGTGTCGATGATGATGGTACATGCTAATGGTAATGGTGTTAGTGATTTTGGTTCTTGTGTTGGTGTTGGTAGTGTCAATAGTGGTGATGGCAACTATGGCGGCAGTGGTGTGGATGCCACCAATGGCGTCAAGCAACATGCTATTGTTAAATGTAATGAGATTGTGTTTTTTTAAACTAAAATCAAATTAATGTTTTTTTCTTGGTTCTGAAATGAATGAGAATATGTTTTCAAATTTAAAAATTATTCCAACTATATTTTTGTCAAACTCATTTTGTTTTTAAAAAGGCATTTGAAAATTAGAAACCAAAAACTCAACAACTCCAAACGAGCCTTTAGATAACTATAAGGTTTCACTTGAGCCTCAACTAAGATATGTACAATAAATGCAAAGAAATAACAAATTTTGCAAAAATAATCATAGTGCTTTAAATGCTAGGTTTCACTTCTTTTCTTAAGACACAATCTAGTTTCTATAACCATGTATCTTTAGACTTTTTGGAGGGAAAACTTAGTTTGAGATACTTTAGTTTAAGTTGAAATTTGTACACCTTAAAGTGCACACGAAATGATTTTATCCTTATGCTGAACATTTATTTTGTAAATATGCTTTGTTGATGCTTTTTATTGATGGTTATGTGTAATTGGTAGAACTTACTATTTTAATGATTATTGTGTTAGCATTCTTAAAGTCATTCTAGTCTTATTTTCTTTATTTTTGTGTTAGGTGCAATATTAAAAACAAATTTATCTTCATACACCTTAAGGTCATGTTTGGTAGAGGGAGAAAAAATAAAGGGAGAGAAAGTAGGTAAGTGAGAAAAGAAAAGAAGATAAATAGGAAAGAAATAAAATTTGTTTGATAGAAGAAAAATAGAGACAAATATTTAAATTATAGTTATTTTGCAAGTAAAAAAAGAAAGAAAAATAAATTTTGAATAAAAATACAAATAGAGACACAAAACAACAACAACACGAGGGGCATTATTTGGTAAAGTAAAAGTTATTATTCATTTAATAGCCAATCTTTGTAGTTTGAAGAGGAATTTCTTACGCGAGGGACCCACCTTATTTTTAAATATATGTATGTAATTTCATCCCCATTTGATCATTTCTAAACCAGTGAAATGCCTCGAAATCAGTAACTTCCACAACTCTTTCTTCTCTTCAGCACTAATCTTTGTTGCTGAACCTACTATAATATTTGAACTATTTTCTCTTTTTCTAGACTAATAAATGAAAATCCTATGCATTTAAAATCTTTTAAATGTCCTAGGTCAAAGCTGATGGTAAGACATAACACTTGTTTCAACACTTAGATGAGTTTGATTGTTGTCATCAAACCTTAGGGTTGGATGATCTTAAACCTAACATGAACAATAAAAGGTAGATTTATAGAACCAAATATCTAGTTCACTTAATTGAGTATGATGCTTGAATTATTATAAACTTTTAATTCTTTTCTTCGATTCTTATGAATAAAAAAAAAAGATAGATTTACATAGAAGTGATATTATGATTTTACAATACTTTTACCTTTTTTAAGACTCTTATCTTATGTTTTATTTTATTTATATTAAACTCTTATCTTTTGCTCATAAAATATATTTTATATTTATCTAACATATGTATTTTTTAAAAGAGATCAACTTGTTTTTTTATCAGGAAATTTTAATTTATTAGAATATTAATTTTGTTACTAAGTATGGGTGTTTTTTCTCTCTCATAATATTAAGATTCAAATTCAAAATTTCATATATAAACTTAGTCAAAATGTTAGTTTGGTTGGAAAGGAATCTACTCATATCCCAAAAAAAATGTGAATTTGATTGTAAAGACCTTATTCGTGGATAATCTATAAGTACCTTTGTAAATATTTTTTAGTCTTGATATATACTTTGACCTTGTGAGTCCACATAATTCCACTCGCCTAAACTTTTAAGTATTGCAAAAAAAAAAAAAATTCTTATCGATAAATATTAATTTGTTAGAATGTTAGTCTTTTATAAGTTTGTATTTTGTACATAAAATAATTAAATAAATTTAAAAAATAACTTCTCTAAGAAGACTGATTTACAATTTATTTATTTATTTATTATTTAAAGTAAGATATTTTCAAGAATTATTATAAAATTAAGTATGATATTTTATGAGAAGACCGATTTACTTTATTTTCTATTTTGTCTCTGCTTAATTTTTTTTTCTTTAGTATAAAATTACTTATCATATTTTTTTAGTATTATTTTTCTTTATTTTTTCTCACTTCCTATCACTCAAATTACTCCAAATTGGACCATTACAATTTTCCATTTTTCAAAGACTTGGAAAAGTCCAAAAAACATGTATCTGCAGACTACACTCTACTTGTATAAGTCTACGTAGATCTACTTTCAGTTTATCTCTACAGGGCTATGAGTCAAACCATTCAAGGAAAACCTCATTCATATTTGCCTAACGCAGAGAGGTCCTTTTTATAATGGGCTCCATTCTGTTAAATTCTCTTGCCATAATAATAGTTATTGATTTCAGTGAAATGATAAATTACAAGAAACATTGGAGTCAGATTAGGGACCAGAATAGAAGATCCTCCTGCCTGGGCTTTACCAATTGTAAACTCCTCGAACAATGCAAAATCACCGACTTTCGCTATTAATCTGCAGCTACGACGATTAAAGAAGCATTATTTGTAGACTAAAATAAAAAAGTTTATTGTAGTAACTTTTATCTGTATTTTCTGTATCCTCAAATAAGTGTTATTTTTTAAATTATTATATTATAATTAAGAAAAATTAATAAACAAAAAAAGATTAATAATTTTATAAAATTAATCTTAATATTAATGTTACATTAAAAAATTAAATTAACATTTATTAAAAATATTAGTAAAAACAATTAATATTATATTAAAAAATAAAATATAATACTTATTTTAAGATAATTGTTTTCTTCAAATATGACATTACATTTATTTTGAGGTGAAAGATCAATATTTGTTTTTACCTACATACTGGTATTTGAACTTAAATTGGATAATAAAACCATTAGAATGATAATCCAGCGAAAACTTAATGATAAATTTTTTGAAAATTATATTTAAGTTTTTCGTTACTATTTTAATTTTTCTAATAAAAAGAAAACTATAATAAAATATTAAAATGAAAACTTATAAGGAGAATCACATTGTAATTCAGCGAATCAAGTACGTACCCACTACCCTACAAAGGCACCTTTTAAAAGTAAACTTTGGGCACCACCTATGAAAAGAAAATCATTGAATATATGATGTGGTTGGTATTGAACTACAGATTGTAGGGTAGTCACGCACTTCTTCAGTACATGGTTTGATTTTGGTGCAATGCTATATCCACATTCTACAGGGAGAGTGAAAACTGATGATAAGGCTTTCTTTTTTCTTTTTTCTTTTTTCTTTTAAGTTTGTAAAGGCTTTTATTCGAAAGAATGAGATGACAAAAACTAATTCCGATCCATAGGATAATAGAAAACGTTGATGTTATGTCAATGTCGTAAGTTAATTTTAAAATTAATGTAATTTATAAAATAAAATATATGAAAAATTTCTATGTAGTAATAACAAATAAGAATATGCTAAGAAAATGAAAACATTGGCGACAGTATTAGGAGTAGAAACCATTGACATTGTCGTAAGTTTCAAGGTGGGGTCGTTTCAGAAGTGGATTGAGAGAAAAAAATAAATAATATTACCCTTTTGATCCGTCGATTATGCATTAATAGGTGGGGCTTTAACTTAAAATTCACACAGAACAATACAATAAAGTAGTAACGAAATCAATGTACATGATCTCAGATTTCAAGAGCTAATAATCTAATGGTGAACACGACAATCAAATGTGTGATTAGGTATACCAGTATAAGTTTTAAATAATATTTTTTTCGTTGCTAATTTATAGTGATTTCATGCTGATATTCGATCTCTCTCTCTCTTTTTTATTATTAATTTTCTGATCCCAACTAACTGGTATGGATCTTTGACCTTGACGAATTAGTGGATTAGTTCAGCATGCAAACTAATTATTTTTACTCTTAAAACACTACACAGCACGAACAATGGGAAACAAAGCTACTGATCAAGATTTATTGATTAAACTCAAAACTCAGTGACAAGTTTTTTTTTTTTTTAATGGAAAAAATAAGAAATATTTAACTTGAGTGTTAAATGTTTATAATAAGACAGCATTTATTTAGTAAGTTCACGATGAAAAGATAAAATTTTATTATTTAGTGACTTAAAAATCATCCAATAATCATTGATGAACATGTTAATAACTTCTCATAAGTGGAATGTTTAAGCAAAAATTCATTTAATTAATTTTTACTACGTATTAATTAGATATATCATCAGATTATCCTCATCGTAAAATTGATTAAGGTCTAATTTAGAGCTTTAGCTTAAGTGATATCAAATTCCATCAATTAGGAATGGCTTGATCTAGTGATCTAATCTTGAGGTTTTCTTTTTTTTCGTTTTTTTTTTCAAAGGAACGATATTGAGGTTAATTACTTTGATTTTGGTTTTTCCTTTTCATCAAGGAGTTTTGTTTAACAGTCTTTGTTCAGTTATTTACTAATCTAATAGAAATTCATGTAATTAAAAAGGTTGAATTTAAATTAAAAATAATAATAATTTTGAGTTGAAATTTTAGACATGTAATTGCGTTAAAAATAAAAGTTAAAATTTTGTTATTATTAATAATAATCTTATTTATTACTGTTAAATATTTTAAAGATTATTTTAATTTAACTAGTAATTTCATTTTTGAGTTTTGATATATAGTTATGCTAAATATTCGAATTGAGAGTTTTGTGGTTTATATCTTACGCAATTCAATAAATCTAAGAGTATAATTAAAGTTCAAGATTTACAAAAAAAAAAATATTATTAGTAAAAATATCATATATAAGATCCACCGATCGATCGATGAAAACTTGAATCGAACAGTGATCAAATCAACTTTGGAGAGTCAATTATATATAATAAATTTGATATAAAACTCTCTTATTTTAATTAATATAAGAAAAAAGAATTTATCTCAAATTTCACTTAGCTTTACACATTAGGCACTGTTAGTAAAACTAGTAAAATGAATCAAGTTTGTCAAGACCAACCAGTTGGTCCATCTATTTTGCTAGCTCTAACCATTAGGTTGGCTAAACTTGTTCGAGCACAATTACGTCGAACAAAATATGCATATCATTTATGAAAATAATAATTTTAGTCGAGTCAAATATAATTATAATTATCCTTTATAAATATAATATACATCTTATCGTAAAAAAAATCACTAACATTCCCAAGTTATAAATTAAAAATAAACAGCCTTGGCACCTAGTCCCAGATTTTCTCCCGTGAACCCTATTGTCCATTGATGCTCCCGAATTTCAATTCCGCGTTGACACCACCACAACAGAACACAACACAATCATAGTCAGAAAACAGCAACACTTCGCAAACCACTAAGCCATGGCCAGGAAGAAAACGAAGAATATTGATTCCATCTCCTGCGACACGTAACACTTCACCCCCTCCATCCCTCGCCGACGCGTCACTTTTCTTGTCCACCGACACAGTTAACGCCGCACCCCTATGTGGTCCCACCCCAACCTCATTATATCCATTTCTTCTGACCTCAATTTTAACTCTTTTATGTTCTATCTTCTTATCTTCATTCATCATTCAATTTGCCCATTTTTCAATATAATCATATTTATACTACCCATGCTACGTTTTGTTTATCTATTTTCCACGTATTTTAACTAATATTTCATTGGGTTTAGATTATTTTCATAAATTCATATAAAACTCGCTCTATACTATTTTCCAAATAAAACATTTTGCACACTCCAATAGTTGTCATTTTGTGCCTGCGAGTTACAACGTGCGTCGTCTTACGGTATTTTCACATGAATTGCACGCATTACGTGACAAAAATTAGATTTACATGCTACGTCCTTTCTTATATTCTTGCAGATTAGTAATTCATTCGTTATAACAATACTCTTTTTTTTCCCTTCCTTTTGCTTTCAATCATGGATTTTATTCTTCCGTCAGGATTCAAGCAAAATCTTTTTTTATCAGAATAGAATTAAAAATCTTTATAATTTACTGTGCAATTAATCACTTTCAATTAGGATAATTAATTATAGCTATTTGCTATCCGTCCCCTCCTTTGTTTATTTTTGACGTCTAATGAACGCTACTGTATCCTATTTTGAAAAGATGATGGCTACAGATAGAGACTGTAGTAGAGCACATGACCGGCCTATTTCTGTGCAGTAAGAAAAAATATATTTTATATAATCTTATTTTTGCATATATAAAGAGATTATCTCCAATTTTAAATCTATGATCAACAAGTCACTAAGACATTACTTTTCTTCTAAACATAACATTCACCCAAAAACAAATACCACAACGAAAGGCCTCAATCATTTCGCACTACAAATTTGATAATGCAAATTAGGTTGGTGTAGAAATATAAACTACTCGATATATCTAAATTGTGCCCACAATCTTGATAATTCATTGCATTGAATTATTGAATCAAGACGCAAATCCATCATTATAATTCCTCTTCCATTCATTTCATTCTACCTAATGAGGCCTAAACAAATCAGGCAACACAACACAAAGGACACAAACGATTGGAAGAAAGAAAGCTACCTTAGTTAGCCCTATTGCAAATTGTGGTCATCACCATGGTCATGGGTCACTTTCATCCTAAATGCTTCTCAACAAATTACCATATCGATTGTCTGAACATGTATCATGCAAAGGGATGGAAATGGTTAGGGAGGAGGAATGGGGTTTTAACTTCGAATTGCTCACCGAATTAGTTAATTTCTTTATCTTTTGTTTCTTCTTTCACGCATTCTTGTCTTCTTTTGGATTGTACTGCAATACACATGGAGCCCTTGTCCCAATTATATGTACAGATGTGTTAGATTTAGTTTATTTTTAAAAACAATTATTTATTTTTATTACACTTTTAAAAGAATTATAAAGTAATTATTTTTTACAATTTATACAGAGTATTAGTTATTAAAATTGAAATTTAATATATTGAAAATAGTATACTAGTTACAGTATCAAATTTTGAATTTAACATAGTAATTAAATTTAAAATAGGTTAAATTATTTTTTAAAACGAAAAATAAGTTGTAAAAATTAAATACAGTAGATTCGCTCTCTAGTACTTTAGACTTATATTTAACAATATATATATATATATATTATTGAATTTTAATTTTTCATATTTTGATGAATTATGATGTTACTTTTAAAAAGAAAAAAAAACTGATTGAGACTAATTTAAATTTAATTATATTTAGAACCTAATTTTTTTAATTTATATTTATATTTTAAACTAAAGCAATCATATAATTTTTTATATATAAAAGTCGAAGACTGTATAATTTTTTTTATAAATAATTAAAAAAATCATATAACTTTATATACAGTCTTTTAAATTAAATCTATATAATTCTCTTAAAATTGATTCAATATAGTTCATATGACATACTACTTTTCTTTTAGAGCAGGCGATCTATCTGCGCTTCAATTTTAAAACATTTGACTAACTAATGTTTAATGAGAAGAAGCGTCAAAGATCTTGTTTTCCCTAACCCTGAATGAATTTTCACTCAAAAATGCAGAGCACCAAATGAAAACGTGAAATGTTCCTAACACACTACAAAGTAATTAACGTGCGTTTGTGCCGAAGCGCCACAAATATGTACGCGCAAATTATTTAACGAACAACGCCGACGTGACCTCATGCAATGTGAATGTGAATTTGGACCCGAACGTGCACTCATTGTAAACAATTTATTAAAAAAATATAGAAGATTATATAATAGCCTAATACAAATAAAATAATGTGTCGGTCAGTGTCCCTCATTTCAAGATCAAGTCAAATGATATATTACATTACCATTAACGAAGCAGCAAAGAAAGAATCCTATGACTTTTAGCAGTGTCTCAAGCTCCCTTTGCCTTCCCACTTCTCCTTCTATTAGAAAAGGAACAAAAATTAAATACAGTTCTTTAAATGTTTTTAATGTTATTCTTTAATCATAATTAAAGTTTCATCCTATTAATCTACATTATAAAAATCAACATAAATTGTTAAAGTAAAACTTTAATTTTAAGTTTAAAAAACAATGTAAAAGTATCTAAATAACTATACTTCTAAATCTTTTCAAAAATAATTCCCCACTTTTCCTTTCTTTTCTATGAATCATTAGCTTGACCAGCTGGCTTTTGCACCTCATAAAATTGAAAGACAGAACAACGTAAGAAAAGGGTCATGTGGCATTTTGATCTATATACGTTCCATTCTATAGGCATATTAGTTGGCAACTTTTTCATGTTGGAGATTTAATTGGGTGCGTTATTGTGAACTTTTCTACCCTATTGATTTGTTCTGTGCATGAATCATGATTCATATTCTCTGTGTGCAGAGAATTAAAAACACACGAGTAAATAAAAATAAAGCGCGAGCGTTCTGGAACTCTGCCAGCAAAGTTAAGCGCGTTCATTTATTAATTTATATATAGCAGTTTATTTACTCCTACGACACTTATTAGTTACTATTACTACCATTTCTTTTTGAGTAGAAATAATGGCTAGTACTACTATTTATAGTACCACTTTCTTTACATGCACTTTTAACATCACAATCACACCAATATAGGATTTCATTTAATGAATTTAATTTCCTTTTGACCGAATAATTTCTTTTAAGTATATTGTTGCATGCATTAAAAAGCAAGTTTAGCATTACTATCATTTATATATATAGTATTAGTATAATTTTTTTTACAGAAAATAGTTAAATAAAATTACTTTTATTGATTTTTTTAAAATTTTAATTTCTTAATCACTATCCCTACAACAGTAGTTGTTAAAGAAATTAAATAGCAATGTTTGGCTCACAGACCAAAAAGAATATTAATTTTTTTAATCTAAATGATGTTACTATTTTTATATCTTTTTATCTATCCATTTAAAAGGATAATACACATATTAAATAATATATTCAATATCTTCATCTATATTAAAATTATTTTAACTTCTTAATGTGATCAATTATCATTTCTCTTTCATATGTGACAAGTGTTTAATAAAATATTCAATAACTAAGTAGAAAGAATGGTATAACTAAAAACATAACTGTTAATATTATTTGATACTTTTAAATAATAATAAATACAAACGAAATTCCATTTCAGTAGTAAGCAAATTATAAAAAAAAGAATGAAACAGTCCTTTTTTTGTTTATTTAATAAATATTTTTAAACATGTCTAATCTATGTCTTTGTGATTTATATTAATTAAATATATTTTTGTGTGATAAGAAAAATGTCACAATATTCAACTATATCTTAAATAAATTTGTCTCTTATAAAAAATAGTTTTAAAAGATCAGAAAAATACCAATCTTTTTGTTTCCCACAATTTTATAAAATATTTTAAAATTAAAGATTGAATAAGTATTTTTTGTTACTCACAAAAATATAAGCAATAATAGAACATCATTCTTTAAATGTTTTTTGTTATTAATTAATATTTATTAAAAGGTTGAAATTTATATAGAATTAATTAAATAAAACGGAAAATTAACACAATTTCATGAATCTGAATAAATTTCATTAAAAATATATTATTAACAATATTTCCTTTTAAA
>PYAF01003659.1:405642-419628 GCA_007407185.1 Glycine tomentella
AATACTACATTATTAATTTATTATCATGTTATAAATATCACAAATTTACAATTTTACTGTTAACTATTCTGATCACAAATTAGTTAAATTACGTACTATCAAACGTGTAAATTAATTGACATATATTATTTTACTTAACTAAAATTCTTGAGTGTAAGTATTAGATGCAAAATAATGTTAAATACAAGGATAAAAAAAACCTTATTTCTTGGAATAATCCTATTTCACTTCAAACAAGATTACACATGTAGTAATTTAGCTACTTGTGATCTATAATTTGTTTTTAACTAGTTACATTTTTTAAATCTCTTATTGACAATATTCTTTTCTTCTATTTATAAGACTACTCAGAATCTTACTTGAAAAACCCAAAATCTAATTTCACTTTTGACACAAAAAAGTTTGGGTTTTCCTCAGCCGCATCTCATTTTTTCTCTTAAATTCTTAAGATTATGATATTTGTCCCATGAGCAGTGTTTGTGTCACGATCCGATCAGTACAAAACCTGCTAACCTGCTTGCACACTCTGTTAGAATCACTGTGTCTCAGACTCTCTCTCTCTCTCTCTCTCTCTCTCTCTCTCTAGTTTCCATAGCGCACACACGCTAATCATTCGACGAGGCCGCGAATGAGTGAGAGAGAAGAATCACTCACTGATCCACGCACAAACCAGAACAAAATCAAGCACAGACAGCGTGCGTTCTTCTTGTGATTTGTGTTACAAGCAACCAACCATACTCACACACACCCCTCCATAATAAAAAATCACTTCCACACTCTCTTCTTCACCCCAACAAAACAAACAGGTGCTACTAATATTCTTCATCTTTTTTCTTCTTAAAATTTTTCTTTTTCTTTCACTCTAGCTTGATCTCAAGTACTCTCACACAGCAACTGAGTTATGCGAGTTCCCCTTCTAAGAAAAAAAAAAATGAGCTTGTGCCATAGACCATAGTTACTAGTTACTGCTAGCTAGTGCTTTTCACTGCACTGCTCTGTTTCAGTGTTTACCCACCAACCCATATGGCAATTACCGCGCAAGTTTTCCTTTTTCTTTTATGAATGTTGGTATGTTTCCATTTCAATGCGGGTCCGTGATGGATCTGATGCGGTGAATTAATTACTGCTCTTCCTTGTCGTTATTCCCCTGTTTTGATTCCCTAATGAGAGAAAGTTTGTGGCTTTTTTTTTTTCTTTTTTCTTTTTCGAATTTATTTTAAAATAATGCTCAGTTGGTTTTGTAACTTCACTGTTCTAAATGCACGCCACCAAGTTTGACACGGTTTCTCCTTTTTTTTTTTTGGTAGGTTTGCATTTGCTTAACTGGAGCCAGATTCTGTAGCTAATTTCATCCCAATAAATCTAATGATGCTTAAGTAACTAACACTCTTCGATTGGTTTCTGGGTTCTCTTGAAGATTTGGTCTTTAATCGAGTCGAATTGGATCTTGTGATCTACTTAGCCGACTTCACTTAGTGCACTGGATAAGAGTTAAGACATTTGTTGTTGAAGTATTTATTGGTTTCTGGGTGGGTTTATAATATATTACCAGTGTTAACATAAGAACATTTATTCATAGTTGAACTTGTGTTGTGATTGGTCAGAGAATGTCTAGGCCTCTGCAAAGAGGTGTGTCAGGTGGGGTTAGGGTCCCTGAGAGTGGCCATGATGACTCGTGGGACTCCCAATCTAAAGATAAAACAGAAAAGGAAGATTTGGATAAGAGGGGTTCTTCAGATCACAGCCCTTTTGCTTTGAGGTTTCCTCTGAGGGTTCTTTTGGGAAATAATTCTGATTCCAAATATGGCAATGGCATAGCTGAGAATGGTTTTGCTTCTGATCCCTTCATGGTTGACACCCCGCGAAGCCGGCTTAAGTTGATGCTGCTTTCTTTGAAGTTCAGCTTAGTGTTTATAGTTGTTCTGGTTCTTACTGGATCTTTTTGGTGGACTTTGTCGATTTCATCCTCATCAAGAGGTCACATTTACCATGGTTATAGAAGGCTTCAAGAGAAGCTTGTCTCGGACCTTTTGGATATCGGTGAGTTTTCGCGCGGTCCATTGAGGTTAAAGGAGTCTGAATTCTGTTCTGAGGAGTTTGAAAACTTTGTTCCTTGCTACAATATTTCTGAGAATGGGGAATTGGGAGTTTCTGATGGCAATGAAGTGGACCGGCAATGCAGCCACGAGCTTAGGCAGAATTGTTTGGTTCTGCCACCGGTGAATTACAAAATTCCCTTAAGGTGGCCTACTGGAAAAGATGTTATCTGGGTTGCTAATGTGAAGATCTCAGCACAGGAGGTTCTTTCTTCTGGAAGCTTGACAAAGAGGTAAGTGACATATTAACATTTCTCCTACTTGCTGTTGCACTTTTGGCTATTTTTCATACCTAAAGTTTTCATTTGTAATTTAATTTACAGGATGATGATGCTGGATGAAGAACAAATTTCATTTCGTTCAGCTTCTCATATGTTTGATGGTATTGAAGACTACTCGCATCAAATCGCTGAAATGATTGGACTTAGAAATGAATCTTACTTCATACAAGCTGGGGTAAATACATTTGCTCTCTCTTGAAATGGACACATCAAGTGTTTGTTGCTTGATTTTTCATGATTCATTGTACTTATATTTCACTAGTTTGATACATGCTCACTGTCAAATTCAGCATACTTAATGCCATCTGTTTTACTATAAAGAACTTGGTTTCTCCATTCTAGTACTAAAAATATATAAATATTAACTATCTTGATGAAATGATAAATGAATATTCTAAAAAATATTAACTGAGGGCATAAAATGGTAACCTTGTATATGACATAAGTCATAACTGTTCTATACTTGTACCATCTAAAATTGTTTGTTATAAAGTGCCTTGGAGGGACTTGTGTTAGATTTTTTTATGGGTTGTGTGGCATTGGATCTGAACTCATGAAGTTTGACTGTGATGTTCCTTGCCTGAAATCTTATTTGATTGAGAATGTTGTCATCTTAAAATTTGCAGGTTCGAACTATACTAGACATAGGTTGTGGCTATGGTAGCTTTGGAGCACATCTCTTCGACAGTCAGCTTTTAACTATGTGCATTGCAAACTATGAGCCTTCTGGCAGTCAAGTTCAGCTCACTCTGGAGAGGGGTCTTCCTGCTATGATTGCTTCTTTCACTTCAAAGCAGTTGCCATATCCATCTCTATCCTTTGATATGTTACATTGTGCAAGATGTGGCATTGATTGGGACCAGAAAGGTATTTTCAAGTTTCAATCTGTGCTACTTTGTGTTGGATAAAGATTCATTTATCATATTCTGTACTTAATTGACATAAACTTTTATTTTCTGGACTATTTAGATTATACATCATACTTTATATGTGTCAATGGAAGAAGTTAGTTGTCATAAAATAAGAATAGAATCCACTCCTTGGTTCTTCAAAGTATGCCTTGGTTTTTTAAATTCCATGGATGTATTTCTGGTAATTTCAAGTTTAATGCATTCACTTTTCCTATTTTGATAAAAAAAAAAAATGAATTTTTTATATGGTTGTAACTATCCCTTATTGAAGACACCTGAGCTTTGTGAACTGGCTATATCTGTATTGTAATTTTTCTCTATTGAACCTAGACATTCAACACTATTTTGTGACCAAGGAAAAATAATTCCAGTTGACTGGCCTCTGTTTTGTTCTGGCAACTAGGCTAAATATCTAGCTCTTCCTTCTGACTTCTGATATTTGTGTGACGGCACTGAATCTAACTCTAATCCTTCAACCTGCCTTCAGTCTGTTTTATCCTCCCCCCCCCCCCCCCCCTCTCCCGTTTATGTTTGAACATAAACTCCAAAAATATTGATCTTACAGCAGAACCATAACTTTGATTTTATGGAGAATCTTTATCAATATTTTAGCACCTTGTGATTTATTAACATTCATATTACATGGTATAGATGGCCTTCTCTTGATTGAAGCCAATAGACTTTTAAAACCGGGTGGATACTTTGTTTGGACATCACCACTCACAAATGCTCGTAACAAAGAGAATCAGAAAAGGTGGAAGTTTATGCAAGATTTTACATTAACTCTTTGCTGGGAACTGCTGTCACAGCAAGATGAAACTGTTCTATGGAAGAAAACTAGTAAAAAAAGTTGCTATGCATCAAGGTAATGCTTTCATACATTTACTTCTGGAAAGTTATTTCACTTTTGTATGTTCTAGGAAACAGATTTCTAGTAAATAGATTCTGCACAAAGTGTGTGTGTGTGTGTGTGTGTATATATATATATATATATATATATATATTGTACCATTTTGAAAATAATGTGGCCTGATTCTTAGCATGGCCTATTTTTACTTCCAGAAAGTCTGGTTCTGGCCCTTCTTTATGTGGTAGAGGTATTGATATGGAGACTCCATATTATCAAGAACTGCAAAACTGCATAGGTGGAATACAGAGCAGTCGTTGGGTTCCAATTGAAAAAAGGGAAAGATGGCCTTCCCGAGCTAACTTGAACAACAACGACTTGGCAATCTACGGTAATATTATGTTCTTCAACACTAAATTATATAGCTCTTTGTGGAAGTGATTGCACTGTAATTGTATTGTCATACGGAATCAAATCTCCTATTCATTTGGTTAACTTAGTATGCCTATATTTAACTGTACTAGGCTTGCAGCCCGATGAACTTACCGAGGACTCTGACAGCTGGAAAGCAGCAGTCCAGAATTATTGGTCACTCATGTCACCTTTAATATTTTCTGATCATCCGAAGAGGCCTGGTGATGAGGACCCTTCGCCACCTTACAACATGTTCAGAAATGTTCTAGACATGAATGCTCATTTTGGTGGCTTTAATTCTGCATTGTTGCAAGCTAGAAAGTCTGTGTGGGTGATGAATGTGGTCCCAATAAGTGGACCCAATTATCTTCCCTTGATCCAGGACAAAGGATTTGTTGGCGTTTTGCATGATTGGTATGTTAATCTCGTTTCTCTTGATCTTATTTTAAGTGTCATGCTTCTCTGCTTCAATAAGTTTGTTTTTCTTAGCTTAATATGGATTCTCAGACACATGCTAAATTCTTTTGTTCTTCCATTTTTTTTTTAATCTCAATCCCTTCTAAAAACTTAGAGTTATTGGTATTTGTTTTCTTTTCTAAAATCTAAAGATTAGTATCATTATCTAGGTCTAACTATTTTTCAGTTGAGGTTTACACCTATCGTAGCATTCACACTTTGTGAAGATACTCAATTTTTGGGTTTTGGTAGATGTAAAAGGATTCAGACATCTGATATTCTTGTAAAGAAATATATTGTGATATGGTTGCAAGAAATTTATACATGCTAAAGTTTTACAACATAATTTACAGATTTTCCCTATGAACTCAATGACCATACGGAAGGTTACAGTTGTTTTGTTAAATAACTCCAAAATTATGGAGTTATACTTATATGAAATCATCTTATGATTTGCTCAAGAATGACTAATTGTTTACCATAGTTGACTAAAAAATCAAAACCTGGTGATTTACCATTTACTTTTCCAATTACGTCTGGCTCATAGTCTTTGACAAGATTTTGTGAAGAATAGTTAGTTGCTAGGTCCTACACAGATTATAGTTTCCTTAACAAATATGTCTTTTGGTGGCTTCTAGGTGTGAGGCTTTTCCAACGTACCCCAGAACCTATGACTTGGTGCATGCTGCAGGACTTCTATCCCTTGAAACTGAGCAGCACAGATGCTCCATGCTTGACCTGTTCATTGAAATTGACAGGATACTTCGCCCAGAGGTATGTGAATGTAGTTCATATTGTCATTGAACCAAAACTGCTATAGTAGTTGCTCATTAAGCAGTTCATTAATATTTTATGCAGTTTGTTCTGTAAAATGTGTATGAATTAGGCAGCCCTTCTATTGTTTAAAGTTGCTGAGTGTGATGTGATCTGTATGTTTATGCTAGAATTTTTTAGAGCAAGTAAAAATGTCTCAAAATGTTTCATGATTCCATCCCCTATACATGTTCATGGACTTATGATATTCTGACATTGTTCATGTGTGCAGGCTTGGGTAATAATTCGCGATACGGTTCCCCTAATAGAATCAGCTAGACCTCTAACAGCACAGCTGAAATGGGATGCAAGAGTGATAGAAATTGAAAGTGACAGTGATCAGAGACTCCTGATCTGCCAGAAACCTTTCTTCAAGAGACAGGCAAGCTAAAAAGAATTGAAGGCCTGAAGAAATTAGACCATTATATACATATATTCATTTTCCATAATTTTCATTTATTACCATAAAGCTCCAAAAGTGGGGGTTGAAAATTTTGGACATAAAAAGAAAACAATATATAGAGGAAAAAGTGTATCCTTGTCAATGATACCACCACATCATCTATGTAGCCGTAAGGTCTACATAGGGCCATGTAATTACCAAACAAGCCACAGAGCAGATGAGAAACTAGTATACTGGTAGGTTAATTTACTTTTCCATGTGATACACAGAAACAATATTAAGATCGGGAACATGGTGATACAATAAGTTATTTTTGTAAAATGCTCAGTGGTTGATTCCCCCTTGTAGAATTATTTTTTCTGATATCTTCTATAGGTTCTTAGAGGTTTCTTGTATAAGCTTGGCAAAACTGTACTTTATAGTTTGTCAATGTTTATAATGTGAAATCAAAATCATATTATTCATCAATCCATTGAAGATTGTGACTATGACTTCTGGTTGGATAGTTCACTGGTAAATTGGAATCAGCAGGAGAAAGTTACATGCCAAGACCATGGCAATGTGACATTTTTCTTCCTGATGTAAATCAAGGTAGTAGAACTATCAAGATTTTAATGATAGTAACTCATGTTCTTGGATTTTTAAATTGAAACTAATGATTAAGCCTAAATTTTCAGATAATGGTTTCAATAAATCAGATAATAATATAAACGTTAATTATCAGGATAAAGTTACAAATATTGGATAACTCATAACTCATTAACCTACGTCCAAATTGCAATGCATTAAGCTCAGTTGGCTTGATCTCATGTGCAAGCCTATACTTTTACATGCTTGTTTGAAAGCACTCAAAATTAAGCAATGTGGGATTAAAAACTTTTTAAGATAATCTAAAATTATGTATATGAATTTAGTAAAGATGAGGGTCCTTAACCAAATTTTCTTCCGTACTTTGAGAAGTTATATGTCTTTTACCTTTTTTACCCTGAAACCAAAGTTTAGAATTACATGAGAAGTATTATGTTGTAAGCTGTTGTGGACTATGGTCATGGCCTTTAGTTGATGTAATTTTAAACGATAATATTGTTTAAATAATTTCTGAAAAAATATAGATATTGTGCTCAAATAGTTTCATCACAAAAGAAAAGTTCACATTTTAGAAACTTTGAATGAGTGCATCGATGACGGGTCTATTTTACAATTTAAAAATATTTGACAATTCATTGAAAATTTTGTAAACTACATTTGCAGAATACAATAATTCTAATTAATGAAAGAACAAACAGCAGTTTAAAAAAAAGCACATTTTCTCATTTATTTTACCATAATTTGAGAAACTTTGTATACAATAATTAAGTGAAGAGGAAAATCTTATCAATTTTTTAATTTTAATTTTTTGTCGTATTTGCTTTTACTTCTATTTTAATTTTCAACTTAAAAAGAATCTATCTATTTTATTATAATAAATGATATCATTTTATTTGATGTCAGAGATTTTTCTATCGAAACAATTCAAATATCTTATTCTTATAATAATGAAAAGGACTGCGCACCACATATGAATTAAGATCTTATTTAACAAGAAAATGAAATGACATTGCTTCTCTACTGATTGAAATTTACATATAACTTGCATTAATATTATTTATATAATATAAAATTAACACTGAGTAATAGATGATTTCTTTATTAATACCAAAAATATATAAAATTTTTATTTCTTATACATTTTATCTTTTCCATTTAGATGCGTTTGAAAAATATAACCCAAAATAAATAAATAAAAACTATTTCCTGTTGATTTTGTTGTTCACAAGACCTTTTGTTTAACTGTAATATGCAGAGGTAAAGACGTTCAAATATTAAAATATGTCTTTACTTCATTCGATGTAACAAAAAACATGTGATACTTTTAATACATAATCAAAACAATTTGTATTATATTACATAACCGACCTTAGATCGGTAGTGTGTTAAACACCTGATGGATATCCTTAGCTCGCTGGTTAGATTCTTTGGCGTGTCGGAGTTTTTTGTACATACCCACTTTTATTTTAAACTAAACTATTTATACTTTTCATCAGTTAAAAAAAAAAAAAAATCTTATTTCACCGACAATTTTTCCCTTTTTTTTTTTGAGGGAGACAATATTTCTTCTTAAAAGCTCAAGAAATTACTATCACAAACTTTATGCACTGTTCTGTTGAAAGAAAGCTTACTGAACGTTGAAATTCTTCAATTATTCCATTTACCAACAGCCGTGAAAATTATGAATATACTTTAATAGTACAATTGGAATATGATCCTTTAAAGAGTGCACATACCGGGTTATGCTGGAATCGTTTATTTAGGCTAAAGGCAAATATATTATTTCTTAAAAAAGAGAAAATATATTAATTGGTTGATATTTTAACAACAAAGCATAATAGACTGATTAACCATTTAGATAACAATTGTACACCCTTTGACATAGATTGTGAATTTTTGTTGTATTCTCTAGGATACTTTATATATAGCATCTGAACTGAACCTCATAAAGCAGGTTTTAAATTGATTAGATGCCTCGTTTATTAGTCACACACACAAAAAAGGAGATACCTCGTTTATTCAGATAATTTAAGATTGATAATTGATACCAATTATTCAATTTGCATAATGTTCATAGAATTATTGAAACCCAGATGATCATATATCATGTTGGAGACAAAGAAGACCCGATTATTTCAACACTTTATGACTTAACAATGTCACGAATCAAACGTTCCAAAAGTTCAAACTGTAGGATGAAAGCTAATAATGACTTTCATATCCAACATAACCCCTCATGCTAGAGCCCTTTGGCCTTGAAGCGACAACATGATGATTATGAGGGCTTTGATACTATTATATCAGGAAACAATTATCTTAAAATTTTAAGCTATTAAATGAAATAATACATATCTCAAACAAATCAAGAGACAGCAACATCTAGCACACAGTTTCCTCCGCTATAACATTTAGAAAAACCAAATGAAAGTGTTCCATTGAGTTGTTCCTCTTACATGCAACAAACAGCTTCAATTTCACTTCCTTGTCCGATTCGTGCTTTTCTGGGAAACACTGGCACTTCTTCTATTACCTCTGGAGAGATTTGATCCTCCATAGCCAACTCTTCTAATTGATACTCTGTTGCAGCTACGTGTGCTGCTCCCGAGTGCAGCTCTGGCAACACTATCGCTTAACATTTCGCGTGTCCTATGAGCCTTGATGGGTTGCTTGTTCAGGTACACCAGCTTTGGAAGAAGACCACAGACTGCTTTGCTTAGCTGGTCATCGCTGATGTTGCTTTGAATTGGATTTCCGAGGAGATTAAGGGCCTTAAGTGAGTTGAAGTTAGCCACAAGCTGGCCTAATGCTTTTGTTGTTGTGATCTTGTTGAAGCTCAAGTCTAGAACTGTTAGCTTCAATAGCCTGTGTAGCCCTTCAACATCACTTATCTTGTTCCCAACAAGATACAGCTCTTTGATTAGTGTACAACTTGACAAACCTAGCAAACCACACAATGCAATGTAGGAAAGACCAATATGAAGGTTAACCAAATTTGATAAGCAAACCTCACTTTGAGAAAAAACTTAAATCAAAACTAACCTTGCCCAATTCTCAAAATGCGGTTGTAGCTTAGGTCAAGTATCCGCAACTTGGTCAATTCTCTGAGGCCCTCAAGGGTGCTGATCTTGTTTTTTGACAAGTTAAGTGTTTGAATACCCTTTGGTAGAACTCCCGGTGAGATGTGAACTGCAAGATCAAAGAAGAAATGAGTCAGTCAATACAGTTAGTGATTTATTAATTGATGTTGCATCAAGTGTACATTCTAGTTCCAAAGTTGTACCTATGAAATTGTTTGACAAGTTGACAGCGCGGAGACTGGATAAGTGTGAAATAGAAGGGATGACTTTTATACCAATACCAGATATGTGAGCAATAGTTGAAGTTGGATTTAGAGATTGGACTACACTTATGGCAGTTAAAGCCTCTTTTGAAATATTGGCATCTGGATAAGTCGACTGAGATGTGGTTCTTATCATTGATCCACCAGCATTAGGAGAAGGTGGGAAAACAATGCTTCTAGCATTGTCAACATCAAAATCATCCTCGGGAAGCGGCTGCTGAATTTCGAGACCTTTCACCCATGCATCCACTCTGGTAAAAGAGGATGATTCTGTTGAGAAAGCAATCCATTGGTCACTTTGAAACCTGCTCCCCCTTTGATTATCAATATTTTTACCAGTTCTGCTTCTCTTGTTAAAGGATTCCATAGTAATTGAATCAGAAGACTTCATAGGCCTCAATGCCTTGCCTTGTTTTGGTTCAAGGGTGTCTGAAGAGTATCCACAATTTAAAGCAGCACTAGCAGGAACTAGTGTTGAATTGCTAGAGAGAGTTCTCTGTATGTTCCTGTGGCTCCACAGGATCATCTTCCACCACAATTTTTTAATTCTAGAAGGGAGTACCTGACTTGAAGAGTGCCTTTTCAACAATACTCTATCTGCACTATGGTGACTCATCACAGACCTGGGGCTTTCAAGATTGACCATTGATGATAACTCCTGAAAAATCTCGAAAGACTTTGACTTTGAAGCCGCCGGCAAGTGACAAGTTATCTTCCCATGCATATCAAACTTTTCAAGGTTGGAGAAGTATCTCTTGAACTTTGGAGAAGCCCAGGAATCAGCCTTGCTAATTCCAGGATCACTAATGTGTCCGCTTTCGGTTGTATCAACACTCTTTCGGCTGAATCTATCACTTTTGTCTTCCAATTCATTGTTGACTTGGTTTTCATACAAAATGGGGTACTCTACCTCTTTATCTGTTGTATCATATCCTTTGCTTGCCACAGCTTCATGATCTTGGAGATCAAAATCAGAGAGTTCTCTCTTGATCAACGGTGAATCTTCATCTTTATAAGTTTCCTGTGCTTCAGCCTTCACAGGACTCTCAAGGGTCGTAATCCTCGCATTGAACAGCAAATTTTTCTGAATACCAAGGGCATCAAAAGTGGCTGGCTCTGATGATATTTTTTTTGTAGATTGTAGTTTGGCAAGTAGAGTGTTAAAGTCCTCTTTTGAAGACCTTTCATTCCCCTGAAGAAACAAAGAGTGAAACAATAACAGGTTAATCACAATTCACAAGGGTTTATAGGAACCCCACAAGACAAAATAAGACACACACAATACCCAATTGACTTTTACCTTGAGTTTCTCCTTCCTCACAGGCAAAAGAGAGAAGCACCAAACCATGGCCATCCCAGAAGATAAAGCTTGTTCCAAACCCTTTCAATTCAATCTTTTTGGCCGCTTTTGAATCGATTTCACTTTCTAAGCAATCCTAAACAGCTTTGAACGTAGATCCAGCAATTTTTTTTCCTTTCACAACAAATTGCATTGAAAAAAAAAGTAGGAGTATGACAATAGAAACACACTACTAGTTGAGTAGCTATCACATTGAATCAAATATTAGCCATAATCAATGGGAAGGCGCGGAAAAAGAGACAAGATCCTTTCTGAACAAATCTGAAAACCGGAAATAGAAAGACCTAAGCCTCTTCCGGTTTGAGAAGATATCTCTATAGAGTTGGCCAGAGTTGTAAATGCTCCTCTTCAAATCTCCTCCAATATTTTCCTCTCCAAATAAACCTATATATACCCGGATGAAGAACAATAGTCAGAAAAGCAATTAAATATACCCAACATTCATCTAAGAAAATTCAAGAACCAACACCACACCAATAAATTCCAAATTAAAATATCAAAACCAGATCACTTAATAAAAATTCTAAACTCCTCTTAGACACACACAACACAACACCCTCTTGAGAAATGTACTACTAGGAATTCAATTCAATTCATGGTCTCTTCTCTAGAAAAAAAGTGACAAAATGAACAGAAGACATGAATGATTGTAACACAAGTCAAAAGGAAGCACAAACACACTAATGCCATCTCGTGATTCTAAAGCAGACTCAAGTACAAACTACTGCACGCAAATTGCGGCGAGAAATTCGAGCATTGATGCAGAAAGGACAAACCTTGAAAAGCAGAACCGCAAAGCTAATAATAAAAACTCTTTCAGACACTCTATGTGCTTTTGTTCTGGAATCTTGAAAAGCTTTGGGATGCGAAATAGCTATTATAAAGTGTTGTGGGTGTGTGAGAAAGAAAGAAAGAAGCGAAATCGGGGAAGTTAAGGTTGTGTGGTGTTGGCACGTGATGTCGTGTATGAGATGCAAACCAAAGGAACAGAAAACACTAGAGAAAGAAAGAGGTAATTAAGTAGTTAATGTTTAAGAATGCGAAAGAGAAAGAGAGAAAATATAATAAGCGGCACCAACAGAACAAGACGGTGTGTTTCGATCGTTCTTTTTTTCCTGGGTTATGCCATATAATACCAAAATTGGGTTCACCGAGGAAAATATGAGTATTGGTAAAATTTAATTTGAAGATCAATCAAGTTTATAATCAACTTTTGAATGCGTTGAAAGTTAAAATGTCTTGTGAACTCAGTTATATAAATATCAATAAAAGTTGACAGATAACAAAATATGTTTCATCAACTAATCTAAAGTTCGAATTTTTATTTATTTTTAGTATAAAATAAATTATATTAAGAAAAAAATATTTATTTTTTGTACGTTTGCTTTCTGTGAAATCAACTCAACTATATACCAATATAATGATTAAAAAAAACCTACTTATATAACTTCAATCCCTTTTTTACTCATTACTATTTTTTATAAAAAAATTACAATCTTATTTAAGACCTTATCATAATTTAAATATAAACAACTTTATAAACGTTGATTCAAACCTTTATTAGTCATATAATGGGATACTAGCTTCCTCCGCTGGATTCAACACCCATGAATTTCTTATTAATAAGTATTATTCATTTTTTTAAGTTAATTTTCTAATAAGTATGTGTGTTTGTTAAGACACTCGGAGAGTTTATAAATTTTTTTATTAGCTATTTAATATATTTTATTAAATATGTACAAATATGTAGTTTTTGTGTGTACATCATACAATTAAAAATACTGGACAATAAAATATATATTATATCCAAATATTTTAAAAAGTTGTCTTTTTTTTTTATTTTTCAAGATATTACTTCTTTTATCTAATTTTTTATCCATTAATTTTTTTATGATTAATTTCAGTTTTTGAGAAACTCATCTTTAATGAGATTCTTTCATCCCAATCATATTTTTTTCATCCATAATACTTGAATTCAAGACCTTGTTTAAGGGGTCTGACTCTAGTACCACTTGGACCAACAATTTTTTGGTCATATAAAATTATTTATTATTTAATGAAGACGGATCAAATTACACGGATGTAATTTAAGCAATTATTATACCATTTTATAACTTGATATATAATGTGTTTTTATTGATTCAACCATTGAATTATATCTATTTATTACCAAGATTGTGTGAAATTTTGTCAAAATTGAACAATATTAAGAAAGTAATCAAACAATCCATATTTTAATATATTTTAAAAAGTTTATATTAGGTTAATTATAATATGTATGAATGTAGTAAATAATTTTGAATTAATATAAAATTGTGTATATATGATTTAAGTAAAAGGAACTTTCAATCCAACGGTGAGTTTTAAGAAAACATTATCTAATTGAAAGTTATTGAACAATGTAATAATTGATCAAAGTTAAACTAGTATAATTTGATCACTTTTCCTATTCAATATAATATACACATTTTAAGAAA